>JAPFFP010100209.1:0-19808 GCA_026153255.1 Solanum medicagineum | reverse complement strand
ATGGTAACATCATGTAGGCATTGAGTATGCGTTAGTATGTTTGAATGTACTAAATATGTAGGATGCAATGCAACAAGAGATAGACAAAATAGTCAAAATACATAATTATAAGCAAGGGATAAGTATAATAACGACATGGCATGCATGATCAATGATTGAAGTAAAACATACTTGTAAAACATATAACTTGAGAATATAGATTACATATGTAGGAAAAGACCATCATCATGCATCAAGCAAACTAGTACTTGAAATCCAAGCATGTCACCCCCTTGGAAGGTGATTGATGTAGCTACCCCTCAATTGGTAGATGGGCATGTCAGCCCCCATCATAGTGGTCAAGGTATATACCCCTCAACATGGTAGATGGGCATAGCACCCCCCATCAAAGTGGTCAAGGTATATACCCCTCAAAATGGTAAACGGGCATAGCACCCCCCATTAAAATGGCCAAGATATACACCCATCAACATGGTAGATAGGCATAGCACACCCCATCAAAGTGGTTGAGGCATATCACCCCCCTCAACGAGGTGTGGTCAACTTGTAACACTATAGATACTTTTCATGAATCCAATACATACATACAGTCCCTTCATCATCATAAGATGTGCAATAGACCATTAACAACTCAAGAATCCTTAACAACTCATTTTATCAAACACTTGGCAGGTGTGTAATGCTAGTTCAAAACTATGCAATTCAAGAGTGAAATAATGTGAGAAAAGTCAATGTAAATCAACCCACCAATACTTGTTGACATCCTCATGCAAGGTACATTAAAACCCCTCATCAAATCTCATAATAGATCATAGATTCATAGGTCAAAACATGAAATAGTCAATATTTTATGAAACCCCAATATAGTTTATAATCAAATTTCATAATAAGAGATACCCATAGATAGTCTAACTTGAAAACGTACAATTTACATAAAAAGGAAGGCTGGGCACCATGGATGAAAGAACTCAATACTTGAAACCCACATACCCTAAATTTTGAGATTCTCTGGATGAAGATTTGAATGAGAACTTGAAGCTTGAATGAAGTTCTTGAGATCAAGAAATGGGTTTGGGACACTTGAGTTTGGATGAAATACTTGGCTAAGTGTTAGAGATGGTTTTGGGAGTGTCTTGAGTGATATGGAGTTGAAAAATAACTAAGTATTAGTGTTTTTACGCATAGGAGGACATGGAGCTATGACCCCAAGGCCCTTGGGCCGAAAATTTGCAAACATATATACCTCTCCCCGCCCCTGGCCCGTCGCACCTCAGGCGTGGATTGTCTCTGAAATTTGTAACTTTTGAAAAATTATTTTTCGCTGTGGTTGATCTAAAATCGGGGTTATACCTATTTTCCACTCAATTATTTCCCCTAATCATGAATATGAAGTTCGATTTTCAATACCAAACATGGATTTTGAGATATATGGAAATTACAATTATGGGCACTTCCAGGGCACATTTTGGGGCATTTTTGGGGCGTTTCAATATCTCCCCCTTGGGTACATTTGTCCCCGAATGTCAAAAGTAATAAAGATGATTTCAGCCAAATAGATGAATGCAATAAATTCATTTAAACATTATTTTTAAAAAAAGTCTCAACATAAGTGTCAAAATTACCTTAAACTTGTCAACATAAACATGAATGCATGCAAATGACATAAGGGCTGAAATTTAAAACTAGAAATCATATAGGGGACTTAAATTGATATCTTAGACTTGAGTAGAGTGGAAGAGATATGGATATCGCTTTTGCATATCCGCCTCGGCTTCCTATATGGCACTTTTAACTTGTTGGTTCCTCCAAATGACCTTAATAGAAGCTACATCCTTGTTCCTCAACCTCTTCACTTGTCTATCCAAGATTTCTACCAGAACCTCTTCTTAAATCAAATTATCTTCCACCACACCCACAACATCCAAAGGTACAATGGCACTTGGGTCACCCACACACTTCCTCAACTTATATACATGAAAGACCGGATGAACCATACTCATATCATTGGGCAACTACAACTCATAGGCCACCTTACCAATCCTTCTCAACACTCTATAAGGACCCATAGATCATGGACTCAATTTACCCTTCTTGCCAAACTGAACCACACCCTTAATGGGTGGGACCTTCATATAGACCCAATCACCAACTTTAAATTCAAGATCCCTTCTCCTCACATCGACTTTTGTCGACTTTGGGCTGTTTTCAACCTCTCCCTCATCAACCTCACCTTCTCCAAGGCTTCCATGACTAAGTGTAGACCCAACAAAGTCATCTCCCCCACCTCAAACGACACAACCGGGATAGAGAGCCTCAAAAAGGAGACAAACCAATGATTGAATGATAACTATTATTGAAATCAAACTCAATGAGTGATATATGGTCATCCCAACTATCCTTAAACTCCAAAACACAAGCTCTAAGCATATCCCCAAGAGTTTGGATAGTTCTTTCGGCTTGGCCATCCATTTGAGGGTGAAAGATTATGCTAATCTTAACCTTTGTACCAAGACCACATTCGATGAACCTCCAAACGTGAGAAGTAAATTGAGCTCCCCGATCCAATATGATAGGAAAAACCACCCCATGCAATCTAATTAATTCATGAATGTACAACTTAGCATAATTTTTAGCACCATAAGTAGCCTTAACTGGTAGGAAATGGGCCAACTTTGTCATTCTATCAACCACAACCCAAATCTAATCAAAATGCTTTCTAGTCTTAGGCAACCCAACCACAAAATCCATGTGGATTTCCTTCCACTTCCAAGTAGGAATCTCTATATCTCGGGTTAGGCCACCTGTCCTTTGATGCTCAGCTTTCACTTGTTGGCAATTATGACAACCGGATACAAACTTAGCAATATCTCTCTTCATACCACCCCACCAAAACACTTCCCTCAAATCATATACATCTTTGTAGAACCGGGGTGAATAGAATAGGAAGAATTATGAGCCTTATCTAAAATATTCTTTCTGAAGTCATCAACACTAGGCACAAACAATCTACCTAGGTACCTAAGGGTACCATCTCCCCCTTGGGAGAAAACTTCCACCTTACCATCTCTCACCAAGGCTTGCTTTACCTTCTCAATCAATGAAGATTTAGAACCATCAACAACCACTACACCACCATTGTCAACCTCCCTAAACCTAACTCCCAATCTAGAAAACCGATGAACCTATCCAGCCACCTCTTTGCCACCATCACAGACATGTGCTAGGCTACCCATAAGTACCCTACTTAGAGCATCGGCCACAATATTCGCCTTGCCGCGGTGATAAGGCACACTCATATAATAATCTTTAAGGATCTCTAACAGCGTCTCAACTTAAGATCTTTTTGAGTGAAGACATATCAGAGACTTATCATCGGTAAACACATCAACATGAACTCCATACAAATAATGACGCCAAATTTTTAAAGCAAGTACCACGACAGCCAATTCAAGATCATGGGTAGGATAATTCTTTTCATGTACCTTAAGTTTCTTAGAGGTGTATGCTATCACCTTACCATTTTTCATCAAAACACAACCCAAACGGATTCTCGAGGCATCACAATAAACAACAAACCCCTCGAACCCTTCTGGTGGGGACAACATAGGAGCAGAGACAAGCTTATCTTTCAATGTTAGGAAACTCTTATCACATTAATGGTCCATAAAAATTTTACCTTCTTTTAGGTCAACTTAGTCAAAGGAAAAGCAATAGAAGAAAACCCATTCACAAACCTGCGATAATAACTAGCTAAATCGAAAAAGCTTCTAATCTCCGATGAACTCAAAGGTCTAGGCCAATTTCTAATTACCTCTATCTTCTTAAGATCCACCTTAATGCCATAACCCAACACCACATGACCTAGAAAAGCAACCTCTTTCAACCAAAACTCATATTTGTCATATTTAGCATACAACTTCTCCTCCCTCAAGATTTGCAACACCACCCTCAAGTGATCCACATGCTCCTCCTCACTATAGGAATAGATTAAGATATCATCAATAAAAATCACCACAACCAAATCAAGGTAGGGTTTAAAGACCCTATTCATAAGATACATGAAGATAGCCAGTGCATTAGTCAAACCGAAGGACATAAACATAAATTCATAGTGCCCATACCTAGTCCAGAAGGACATATTGGGAATGCACACTCCCTCACTTTCACTTGGTGATACCCTGATCGAAGATCAATCTTAGAGAAGTGACTAGCCCCTTGAAGTTGGTAAAAAAGATCATCAATCCTTGGTAGATGGTACTTATTCTTTATGATGACCCTATTAAGTCATCAATAATCAATACACATTCTAAGAGAACCATCCTTCTTCTTCACAAACAACACCGGTCCACCCCAAGGTGATTGACTAGGCCTTATAAACCCCTTCTCCAACAAATCCCTCAATTTCTCCTTCAACTACTTCAACTCCGTCGGGGCCATACCGTAATGGGATGAGTGTCGGGAAGGAGTTCTATGCTAAAATCTATTTCCCTTCGAGAGGAACACCGGGAAGCACATCGAGAAAGACATTAAGGAATTCATTAACCACCGGAACCGACTCTATGGAAAGGACTTTGGACTCAACATCCCTAACCCTTATAATATGATAGAAACACTCCTTGGAAATCAACTTTTGGGCTTTAATGCAAGAAATAAATCTACCTTTGATCATCATATCATCACTATCCCACTCAACGACAGGTTCATTAGGGAATTGGAATTTGACCCTATGGGTTCTACAATCAATAGGAGCATAATATACATGCAACCAATCCATCCCAATAATGACATCAAAATCCACCATATCTTATCCAACAAATCACAGGACAAGAGTTTATGTAAAATGAAAATGGTACCATTTCAATAGACCCTTCTAGCAATAATGGATGCACCAATGGGAGTAGACACGTCATAAGGCTTGCACAACAATTCGGGTTTAACATGGAGCTTTTTGGCAACAAAAGGAGTAACAAAAGAAAGAGTGGTACCCAGGTCTATCAAAGCATACACATTAAAATCAAAAACCTTTAACCTAATGGCACGACATCGAGCACATCATCCTCCCCTTGTCTTCCTTGGAAAGCATAAAATTGATTTTACCTTGATGCACCTCCTTGTTGGCCTCCTCTCCCCTTAGGACGCGTATTTGTACCTTGGCCTTATGGACGACCATCTCTACCTTTGTTGAGATTATGAGGACAATCTATCACCTTATGACCCACTTCACCACAACCATAGCAAGCATTAGTGTCCTTCAAACGTTGGCCATTATGGCCCCTACCACGTCTTGGGCACCACACCACCACTATCTTGGACCCTTGGGTTATCATTAGAAAATCTTCCATTAGGAGCATTGGAAGACCCTTTGGCCTTGATGAAACTGTCCATCCTTGGGACTTTGGAATCTACCTTCAAAACGGGCCCTCTTGGCCTCACCACTTCTCCTTTTCCTAAGTTTTTCCCCCTCCAGTTGTTCGGCATATGTCATGAGGCGGGAAAAATCTATATTACTTACCGACATAAAGGTTCAGCATTCCTCATTGACCAAGTCGGACACTCCAGACACAAACTTGTTCATCCAAGGCCTCGTCTTAGCCACAAACTGTGGAGCATACTTGGAGAGTTAGTTGAACTTGATGGCATACTCCCTCACACTCATAGACCCTTTCTTAAGGTTTATAAATTCCATCAATTTTTTACTCCCTTAGCTCTATTAGAAAGAACCAATTTAGAAATGCCACCTTGAACTCTTCCTAAAGGATGACATGATCGTTCCCCTTCTCCACCTTCCATTGGGTGAACCAAATTTGAGCCACCCCCTTGAGTTGGTAGGCCGCCAACTCTGCTTTCTCCTCCAATCTAACCTCCATAGTAAATAACACTTTGTACACTTCATCAATAAATTCTTAAGGATCCTCATCACTTTAGACCCTTGGAACTTAGGTAGGTTCAATCTAGTAAAGTCTCTCACCCTTGAGGTCGAAGTAGAAGCATGAGAAGCTTGGGCCCCTTGGTTGATCTGGTTGGTCATAGCATGAGCCAACATGGTAATAGCATCCCGGAACTCTTCATGGGCCACTCCCCCATCTTGAGGAGCGGGAGGAGCCGATTGTTCCTCGGGTGTATGGCTTTTCTTCCCCTTGGGATCGACATAATCTAGATTAGCAAAGAACTTTGTTAGGGGAAAACCTTACTTTAACCTCTATATCCGACATAGATAATGAAGAAGGGAAACATTTCCTAAAACGTTTCATAGCCTCTTACTCATAGTTATGGTACACTTCACAACCATGAATAACACTCTAATCGATGCAATGTGTTGGATTTCGAAGACCATTAATAACCTAGTGCTCTGATACAAAGTCTGTCATGAACCAAGCCTAGGGCCTAGACGTGACACGGCGAATGGAAATCCGGAAAGGATCCTAAACAAACATCTTAGCATATCATACACATATCCTAGGTTGCAAAAGCAAACTCAACAACAAAAAGAGATAATAAAGAGGAAAAATGGGACTAAGGGAAGTCTTTGACAGCATAAAACATAGAAGATTCAAAGCTCAAAACATAATTATATCATTTATTCCAATAACACCTCTAAATATAGACTTGAGCGGGGGCCAAGACACTTTCTGTGCTCACCATCATAGTATAAAGAGTTCAACATAAGGAGAAAACAAATGACAAGAGTAAGATAGCTAATGTCCCCGAACTTGAGGACACACCAAAGCTCTTCTTTCAAATTCCAAGGCTAGCCATGTGAAGGATGATAAAGAGGTGCTCTGGTTCCTACATGGTAACATCATGTAGGCATAGAGTATGCGTTAGTACATTTCAATGTACTCAGTATGTAGGATGCAATGCAACAAGAGATAGGTAACATAGTCAAAATGCATAATTTTAAGCAAGGGATAAGTATAATATTTACAATCTATGCATGATCAATGCTTGAACTAAAACATGTTTGTAAAATATATAACTTGAGAATATAGATTACATGTGTAGGAAGAGACCATCATCATACACCAAGCAAACTAGTACTTGGAATCTAACGCATGTCATCCCCTTGGAAAGTAATTGAGGTATCCACCTCTCAATTGGTAAATGAGCATGTCACCCCCTATCATAGTGGCTAAGGTATATACCATGGTAGATGGGCATAGCACCCCCCATCAAAGTGTTCAAGGTATATACCCGTCAACATGGTAGATGGGCATAGCACCCCCTCCCCGAATCAAAGTGACCAAGGTATATACCCCTCAACATGGTAGATGGGTATAACATTCCCCATCAAAGTGGTTGCATATCAGCCTCCCTCAATGAGGTGTGGTCAACTTGAAAAACTATAGATACTTTTCATGAATTCAATACATACATACAATCCCTTCATTATCATAGCGTCACTTAACTCATAAGCCATGCATTAGACCATCAGCAGCTCAATAATCCTTAACAAGTCATTTTATGAAACACTTGGCAGGTATGTAATAATAGTTCAAAATCATGAAATTCAAGAGTAAAATTATGTGAGGAAACTCAATTTAACTCAACCCACCAACACTTGGTAACACCCTCATGAAAGATACATAAAAACCCCTTATGAAATCTCATAATAGATCATAGATTCATAGCTCAAAACATGATTAACTAGTCAAGATTTTATGTAACCCCAACAAAGTTTATAACCAAATTTCATAATAAGAGATACCCATAGATAATCCAACTTGAAAGCATGTGATTTGCATAAAAAGGAAGGTTGGGCACCATGGGTGAAAGAACCTAATGGTTCAAGCGCACATAACTTAAATTTGGGGATTCTCTTGATGAAGATTTATATGAGAACTTGAAGTTTGAATAAAGTTCTTGAGATCTGAAAATAGAGTTTAGGACACTTGAATTTGGATGAAATATTTGATTAAGTGTTAGAGAGGGTGTTAGGAGTGTCTTGAGTGATATAGAGTTGAAAAATAACTAAGTAAGGTGTTTTTATGCATAGGAGGACATGGGGCTATGACCCCAAGGTCCTTGGGCAGAAATAAGAAAACTGCCAAAAAAATATACCTCTCCGCGCCCCTGGCATATCGCGCCTCGGGTGCGGATCCTCTCTAGAAATTGTAATTTTTGAAAAATTATTTTTCACTACAGTTGCTCTAAAAAATTTTGGTTATACCCATTTCCCATACAATTTTGCCCCCTGATCACGAATATAAAGTTGAATTTTCAATATCATGCACGAATTTTGAGATATATAGAAATTACAATTATGGGCATTTTCGATGCACATTTTCGAGAATTTTTGGGGAGTTCTATATTTGATGAAATTACATGATAAGAATTCTCAAGTCATTGAAGAGCTATTTTATGATTTTACAAGTCAAGTGTTTCAAGATAATTATGGGATCCCAAGCATATATTGAAATCATGATAAGTCTTTATGATCTACACGTGAACTATTGAGTTCTTATGCTACGTTTTATGCTCTTGTAAATACTGAAGCCTACTAGAAGGGGTCATGAACCATGTTTTACTCCTCACCCTCTAGTACAAGGAAAATGTCTACATGAAGGGGTTATGAACCATGTTGTATACCTTACCCTCATGTATGACTTATTATGATACATTACCTAATATCAATGTGAAGGGGTCATGAACCATGTTGTAAGTCTTACCCTCATGTACGACGTAATACCATGTACTATCCGTTACCTACTAGGAGGGGTCATGACTCATGCCATAGTCCCTACCCTCTAGTACAAGGTATTTGGATGAGCTAATCATGTCACTCTATTGTGTCGAACAAAATATGCAAGAGAAATGTTTTACAAGCATGTTTTATCATGAGCATTGATCATGCATGTCATATTGAGATTATATGTCTATTGATTATTATTATGCATTTTGAATACTGTGGCTTATGTCTTTGAAGCATTGCATCCCACATACTTAGTACATTCTAAGTACTAATGCATAGTCTATGCCTACATGATATTACCATATAGGGACCGGAGCTCCTATTGATCATTCTCCTCCACGTGGCTAGTTCGATTCTTTGAAGAAAGCTTTGGTGTTTCCTCAACTCCGAGGACAATATCTACTTTTACGAATGCTACGTTGAGACTTATTCTTTATTATGGATACTTATTGTTACGAGGGTGAGCCCAGGAAGTGTCTTGGCCCCCGCTACATTCTCTAGTAGAGGTGTTGTTGGATACTACATTTGTATATGCTTATGAGCTTGGCTCTCCTTATGTTTCTATGATTATGAAAGATTTTTATTTGTCCCGCTTCACTTTCTTAATATTTGACTCTTGTTGTTGCTTATTTTCGGTTCCACAACCAAGGATGTGTACGTGATATTCTAAGAGGCTTCTTTCTATTCGCTGTGTCACGTCTAGGCCATAGGCTTGGATTGTGATAAGCTTGGTATCAGAGCACTAGGTTTTTAATGGTCCTCGAAAATCCAACACAATGCATTGATTAGAGTTTTATTCATGGTTTTGAAGCGCGCCACTACTATGAATAGAGGTTGTGAGGCATTTTAGAAAATGTTTCACTCTTTCATGATCTATGTCATGCTTTGGAAGTAAAGATAAGGGTTACTCCCCTAAAGAATGCTCTTATACTCTTCTAGATCATGTTTCTACCAAGAGGGAGAGCACGGAGGGCCCGTATACCCGAGGAGCTATTGGGTCATCCCTATCCTCAAACTCCTCTAAATGGAGGGGCTACCCAAGCTGAGTTCCAGAATACTATCACAATATTTTCCCATGCTATGACCAACCAATTGAATCAAGGGGCCCAAGTTCCTCATGCTCCTACTCCGACCTCAAGAGTAAGGGACTTCACAAGGATAAATCCTTAGGAGCTTCATGAGTCCAAACGGAGGAAGATCCCCAAGAATTTGTCAATGAGATGTATAAGGTGCTAGCTGTTATGGGGATAGATTCGAAAGAGAAGGCGAAGCTAGTGGCCTATCAACTTAAAGGAGTGACTCAAGTTTGGTTTGCTCAATGGAAGATGGAGGGGGGATATCATTATGCTATTCTTTAGGAGGAGTTCAAGGTCGCGTTCCTCAACTGATTCTTTCCTATTGAGTTAAGAGAGGCTAAAATGATAGAATTCATGAACCTCCAGCAAGGTTCCATGAGTGTAAGGGAGTATGCCCTCACATTCAACAAGCTCTCAAAGTATGCTCCTTATTTGATTGCCGACCCTAAATCAAGAATGAACAAGTTTATGTCGGGAGTGTCCGACTTGGTGAATGAAGAGTGTTGTACCGCTATGCTAGTGAGTGATATGAACTTGTCTCGGCTCATGAATATGTTGAACAACTTGAGAGGGAAAAACTTAGGAAGAGAAGAAGTGGGGAGTCCAAGAGGGCTCGGTTTAAGGGTGGCTTTCAAGTTTCTAAGGTTGGCTGGTTTCGACAAGGTCAGAAATTTCAAGGCCAAGGGTCCTCTCTTGTGCTTCCAACAAGAGATTTACAAATGATGGGGTATCTAACCCAAGGTTTCAAGGTGGCAATGATGGGATGACTAATCCTAGGTGCCAAAGGTGTGGGAGGAATCATAGTAGTAAATGCTTGAAGGATTCAAATATGTGTTATGGGTGTCAGAGAGTAGGCCATAAGCTCATTTATTGCCCTTATGTTCAAAGCAAGGGCAAGGATGGTCGTCCTCAAGGGCAAGGTGGTCATGTTGATTAAAGGGCTCAAGGTGGCCAACAAGGGTGTGCTCCACGATTTTATGTTCTCCAAGGAAGGCAAGGATTGGATGAGGTGCCCGATGTTATTACCGGTATGTTAAGGATTTTTTATCATGATGTGTATGCATTGATAGATCTTGGTGCCACTCTTTCTTTCATTACTCCTGTTGCTTCCAATAAGCTTCATGTGTGTCCCAAATTGTTGTGTGAACCTTATGAAGTGTCTACCCCCGCTGGTGAGTCCATTATTGGAAAAGGGTCAATGGACATTGTCCCGTGTCTATATTGCATAAAGTCTTGCCTTGTGATTTTGTTGAACTTGATATGGTGGATTCTGATATTACTCTTGGGGTGGATTGGTTACATGCATATCATGCTTCCATTGATTGTAGGACCCCTAAAGTTAGATTTCAATTCCCTAATGAACCCATCCTTAAGTGGGAAAGTTGTAATGTGGTGGTCAAGGGTAGATTCATTTCTTGTCTTAAAACCCAAAAATTAATTTCTTAGGGTTGCATTTACCATCTTTTAAGGGTTAGGGATGTTGAGTCTAAAGTCATTTATATTGAGTCGGTTCCGATGGTCAATGAGCTTCTTGATGTCTTTCCGGATGAGCTTCCTGGTATTCTTCCCGAAAGCGGAAAAGACTTTGATATAGGCATCCTCCCCGATATACAACCCATTCCCATTTCCCCTTATCGTATGACCCCGGCAAAGTCAAAGGAGTTGAAGGATCAATTGAGGGATTTCGTAAGGCCTATCAAGTCATGTTAGGGTGCACCAGTGTTGTTTGTAAAGAAAAAAAATGGTTCTCTTAGAATGTGCATTGATCACCGGCAACTCAACAGAGCCACTATAAAGAACAAGTACCCTCTACCAAGGATTGATGACCTTTTTGATCAACTACAAGGGTCTAGTCACTTTTCTAAGATTGATCTTCGGTATGGATAACACTAAGTGAGAGCGAGGGAGTGCTATATTCCCAAGACTGCTTTTTGGACTAGGTATGGGCAGTTTGAGTTTGTGATAATATCTTTTGGCTTGACTAATGCACCGAAAAGATTTATGGATTTCATGAATAGGGTCTTTAAACCCTACCTTGATATGTTTGTGGCGGTCTTTATTGATGACATATTGATTTATTCCCGTAGTGAAGAAGAGCATGTGAACTATTTGAGGGCGTTGTTGCAAATTTTGAGGAATGAGAAGTTGTTTGCTAAATATGAAAAGTGTGAATTTTGGTTGAAAGAGGTTGCAATCCTAGGGCATGTCATGTCAGGCAATGGCATTAAAGTGGACTCTAAGAAGATGTAGGTGATAAGGAATGGTCCTAGGTCCTTGATTTTGACGGATGTTAGGAGTTTCTTCAATTTGGCAGCTTACTACCGTAGGTTTGTGAATGGTTTCTCTTCTATTGCTTCCCCTATGACAAAGTTGACCCAAGAAGGCATTTGTTTGGGATGATGAATGTGAAAAGAGTTTTCAAACTTTGAAAAACAAGCTTATCTCCGCTCCTATTTTGGCTTTACCGGAAGGGCTAGATGGGTTTGTGGTTTATTGTGATGCCTCAAGGATTGGTTTGGGTGTGTTTTAATGCAAAATGGCAAGATTATAGCATAAGCCTCTAAGAAACGTAAGGTGCATGAATGAAATTATCCCACCTATGATCTTGAATTGGCGGTTGTGGTGTTTTCTTTGAAAATTTGGCGTCATTATTTGTATGGGGTTCATGTAGATGTATTTACCGACCACAAGAGTCTCCAATATGTGTTCACCAAAAGTATCTTAACTTGAGACAAAGAAGGTGGTTAGAACTTCTTAAAGATTATGACATGAGTGTTTACTATTATCTTGGGAAACGCAATATTATGGTCGATGCTCTAAGTAGAGTGTCCATGGGTAGTCTAGCTCATATTGAGGTTGATAACAAGGAGGTGGCTAGAGAAGTTCACTTGTTTGCTAGGCTGGGGTTAGGTTGAAGGAAGTTGAAAATGGTGGTGTAGTGGTAGTTGATAGTTCAAAATCTTCTTTCATTGATGAAGTCAAGTCAAAACAAGACTTAGACCCCGCCTTGCTAGAGTTGAAGGCTTTAGTGAAGGATGGCAAAGTGGAGGTTTTCTCCCAATGGGGACATGGTACCCTTAGGTACCAAGGCAGGTTATGTGTGCCTAATATTGATGACTTAAGGGAATTAATTTTGAAAGAGGCCCATAATTCATCCTATTCTATTCATCTCGGTTCCACAAAGATGTATAGAGATTTGAGGGAGATGTATTGGTGGGGTGATATAAAGAGGGACATTGCCAAGTTTGTAGACAGTTGTCATAATTATCAACAAGTGAAATCCAAACATCAAAAGTCGGGTGGCCTAGCCCAAGACATAGAAATTCCTGCTTGGAAGTGGGAATAGATCAACATGGATTTTGTGATTGGCTTGCCTAATACTAGAAAACACTTTGATTCTATTTGGATTATTGTGGATAGAATGACAAAGTCGGCTCTCTTTCTTTTGGTTAAAATGACTTATGGTGCCAAAGATTTATGCCAAGTTCTACATTCATAAATTGGTTAGATTGCATGGAGTACACTTGTCTATCATTTTGGATTGTGGTACTCAATTCACTTCTCATTTTTGGAGGTCCTTCCAAAAGGGTCTTGGTACCAAGGTCAAGCTTAGCACGACTTTTCATCCTTAAATGGATGGCCAAGCCGAAAGGACTATCCAAACTCTTGAGGATATGCTTAGAGCTTGTGTTTTGGAGTTTAAGGGTAGTCGGGATGAACATCTTCCACTTACTGAGTTTGCTTACTACAATAGCTACCACTCAAGCATTGGCATGGCCCCCTTTGAAGCATTATATGGTAGGCGTTGTAGATCCCCGACTGGGTGGTTTGATGTAGGGGAGATGGCTTTGTTAGGCTCAGACTTGGTCAAGAAAGCTTTGGAGAAGGTGAGGTTGATAAGGGAGAGACTGAAGATGGCTCAAAGTAGACAAAAGTCTTATTCTGTTGTGACGCGAAGAGATCTTGAGTTTAATGTTGATGATTGGGTTTACTTGATGGTCTCACCCATGAAGGGTATGGTCTAGTTTGACAAGAAAGGGAAACTGAGCTCAAGGTTTGTGGGACCTTATAGAAATTTGAGGAGGATTGGCAAGGTTGCCTACGAAATGGAGTTGCCTATGGATATGAATATGGTTCATTCGGTCTTCCATGTGTTTATGTTGAGGACGTGTATGGGTGACCCAAGTGCTATAGTGCCCTTAGAGGTTGTGGGTGTTGTGAAAGATAACTTGACCTATGAGGAGGTCCCGGTGGAATTATTTGATAGACAAGTGAAAAGGTTGAGGAATAAAGATGTAGCATCCATCAAGCTCCTTTGGAGGAATCAACAAGTTGAAAGTTCTACATAGAAAGCCGAAGCGGACATGAAAAGGTGATATCCATACCTCTACCACTCTACTCAAGACGAAGGTAATAAATTAAGTCCTATCTACAATTTCAAGTCTAAATGTCATTTTTTGCATGCATTCATGTTCGTGGTAACGAGTTTATGGTGATTTGTTTTTATATTCATGTTGAGACTTTTTGAAAACGATGTTTAAGTGCATTTGTTGCATTCATGTCAGGCTGAAAGCTTCATAATTACTTCTGTTACACATGTTTCTTTGATATTCAGGGACGAATGTTCCCAAGGGGGAGATATTGAAACGCCCCTCACGTGCTTCGGAATGCCCCATAATCATAATTTCCATATATCTCAAAATTCATGCGTGATTTTGGAAATACAACTTCATATTCTTGATCAGGGGCTAAAATTGAGTGGGAAATGGGTATAATCTAGATTTTAGAAGACCCATAGCAAAAAATAATTTTTGCTAATTTTCAAACTCTAGTGGTTGTCCTGCCCAGGCTGCGATGTGCCCAGGGCGTGACTAGTGTAAGTTGGTGCTCCGTATCCGGTCTGCATCGCAAAATGGGCGTGGACCAGTGCATTTTGTGTCCTATTTTCCAACTTAGTTTAGGGGCATTGAGGTCATAACACAATGCCTAATTAAACGTGAAATCTTCTATACTTAGTTATTTTTCAACTCTATAACTCACAAAACCCTCTCTAAAGCCTCTCCATGACTCTATCAAATGTCTCATTCAAATTCAAGTATTTCAAGCTCAATTTTAGAACTCAAGAACTCACCTTAAGATTCAAGTTCATTTCAAGTAATTCAAGGTTTAAGGTATGTGTCTCTTCATCCATGGGTCTTTTTACCTATGGAGCCCAAATTTCTCTTTTATGAAAATTGCATGATTTCAAGTTGCATTACCTATGGGTACCTTTTATTATGAAATATGAACATAAATTATGTTAGGGTTTTATCAAGTATTAATTGATTATGAATGAATACCTATTTCAAGCTTATTCATGAAATTTTGTGTATTGAGACTATACATGATTTGAGCTATGAAATTATGAACTATTGTTGAATTTGAGATTAATTTCAAGATACACTATATGAGGGTTTCACTACAATATTGGTTGGTTGATTTGAATTGAGTTTATTCTTCTTGTTACACTCTTGAGTTGCATGATTTTGAACTAGTATCATGAACTCACCATGTGTTTGATGAAATTACATGACAAGAATTCTCAAGTCGTTAAAGAGTTATTGTATGATTTTACAAGTCAAGTGTTTCAAGATAATTATGGACTCCGAAGCAAGTATTGAAATCATGATAAGTCTTTATGATCTACACGTGATCTACTGAGTTCTTATGCTAAGTTTTATGCTCTTGTGAATTGTGAAGCCTACCAAAATGGGTCATGAACCATGTGGTACTCCTCACCTCTAATACAAGGCAAATGTCAACAGGAAATGGTCATGAACCATGTTTTATACATTACCCTCATGTACGACTTATTATGATACATTACATAATGTCTACATGAAGGAGTTATGAACCATGTTGTAAGTGTTACGCTCATGTACAACGTAATACCATGTACTATCCATTACCTACTATACGAGGTCATGACTCATGCTATACTCCCTACCCTCTAGTACAAGGTACTTGGATAAGCTAATCATGTTACTCTATTGTGTCAAAAAAGATATGCAAGAGAAATGTCTTACAAGCTTGTTTTATCATGAGCATTGATCATGCAAGTCATATTGAGATTATATATCTATTGATTATGAGTATGCATTTTGAATATCGTGGATTATGTCTTTGATACATTTCACCCCGCATACTTAGTACATTCTAAGTACTAACGCATACTCTATGCCTTTATGATACTACCATGTAGGGATTGGAGCTCCTATTGATCATCCTCCTCCATATGGCTATTTCTGTTCTTTGAAGAAAGCTTTGGCGAGTCCTCAACTCTGAGGACAATGTCTACTTGTACTCATGCTATATTGAGACTTATTCTTTATGATGGATACTGATAATTATGAGGGTGAACCCGGGAAGTGTCTTGGCCCCCAGTCCATTCTCTAATAGAGGTGTTTCTGGATACTATATTTCTATATGCTTATGAGCTTGACTCTCCTAATGTTTCTATGATTATGAAAGACTTCCCTTAGTCCTGCTTCTCCTTTCTAATATTTGACTCTTGTTGTTGTTTATTTTTGCTTCCGCAACCAAGGATGTGTACATGATATGCTAAGAGGCCTGTTTGGGTTATCTCCGGACTTCCCATTCGACATGTCACATCTAGGCCCTAGGCTTGGATCGTGACATTATTGAATCCTTATTTAATATTCTGCAACCAAGAATATGCAAAAGATATACTAAGAGGCTTGTTTGGGTTGCCAACGAGTTTTCCAATTGTAGTGTCATGTCTATGCCCAGTTCATGACAAATATAGTCCAAATTATCATGAAAAATATACTAGACATCACCTAAAGAGTACAATAAAAATGGAGAACGCTGCTTGATGAGTCTTGAAAATACAATTTTGTGACAGACATTTCATGGACTATGCGAATTATCGTAAGCTTTCCGTGGAGATGGAGCTAAACAAAAATGGCCAAGTAAGGGTCCATGAACATTCACATAGGCTTTGAGCATCTTCACGGACCATGGAGTCCTTTGTGACCCCACACTTAGGCTTGGAAAGTCAAAGATGAAGCAGGTAAGGCCAAGGCAGGTTCCACGGGCTCTTTCACAAGCCGTGGAAACCTTGGACAAACCATAAAGGTCACCGTGGAGAGTTATGTAACTTGGAGATTTCATCAAAAATTGGAAGATTCATGCAAGTGGAAGTCCAGGTGACCCTCCGTGGGTCGTGGACCAAAATGAGGACCGTAAAGAGGGTCGTGGAGATGAAGATGGCAGATTGGGCAAGGAAAATTCTTAGGGTAACTTTCATGGGCCCTTTTTGATGGGACATGAAACCTACCATGTCTTGTGGGTATGCATCGTGGAACAGATCTGAGAGGAGAAAAGCACAAGTGGAGAACCACAGATCGGTTCATGGTCCGTGAAACCCTACACGAGTCGTATAACCGTCTATGGTCCGTACCGACTTTTATTTTCCTATTTTAATTAGGATTAGGTTTTTTCCAAGTATAAATAGGATTTTTGCATTCCATTTTTTATATTATCGACTGTTGGAACAACGTACACATAAGAGAACATATATTTCGCTTAAAATCATTGAGATTATTGAGTTTGGATCTTCTTCTTGAGATTTTAATCCGATGATTTCTTCCATATCAATTATAAGTTCTCAATTATAATTATGTCATCTTGTTGTGGCTTATTATCTTTGAATATGCTTAGCTAAACTAACTACATGGATTATGGGAACCATGACAACTCAATAGAGTAGAAAAATTAAAATTTATTTTCAGGATTGGTGATTACATATACTGCAATTTTCTTCATTTAAATTTCTTTCTTAATGAGGCAACGGATTAAGATTATGCGCATATTCATTGCTTGCCCGAGAGGGGAGTACTTATTCGAAAAAGAATTTTACAACAGAGATTCAAAGGTGATAGTTTTGTCTAAGTACTTGAGACCGGGAGATGATAGTACTCTGGGATCCATAACAAAGGTTAGGAAGTTATACATTCTGAGACGAGGAGGTGAGGAATGAAATACATTGAAAAAGGACCGGGAGGTGGATTAGATGTTAATTAACTTGCTTGATCTTGTGTGCATGACTATGAACGAAATCATAAATCTAATTTTCCTACCGAGTTGAATGTCATGGGAAACACAATCCTAGCATCATGATTAATTGATTCAAATTCGGCAGTTAGTAAATCATTCTAGTGTACTACATACTCATGTTCTTAAAAAAAAAACCATTTACTTTGTGCACTTTTATTTTTCCAGGAAATAGACATTACAACTGAAAAAGGGTGCTAATAGATATATTCTCACACATTCCCTGTGGGATCGACCTTAACCCTGGTTGACTTCTATATTTGATCAACCACCGCATTACTCTTCCTTTTGGAGTATAGATTTGGGTGTATAATTGAAGAAGACCAAGCGCTCTCCAAGTGCCCTCCACAATAGCTATTCATGCTCGAATCACCTCCAATCGCCTCTATGCTATCAAATTATTAATCTACACATCAATATAAGCATTTTGATACCAAGAACAATTTTTTCGATTCAGATCTAAAATCGGGTCAATACGAAATTATGGGACCCGCAATGAAAATCCTAAAAGAACTCCATAAAAAGGTTATAAACATAATAGGAGACTTGTATCGCTAAATGGGGCACAATTCAAGACTCAAAACGGAAGAATTCGAATCATACAATAAGGGGTAATTAAGGGAAAATTCAAGAAAAGGGATAGTAGCTATAGCAGTAAATTTACCTCCAAGGAAGCACCCAATGTATTTTCGAGCCACACCATGTTGCCAAGGAAAAACTCCACAATTTTTCGACTCTTGAAGTGTTAAAATCGAACTTGTAATGGCTCCGAAATCACTTATTAAAATTTTAAAAAATTCTATTGAAAATAGTACAAACAATAGATAAGATCAGAAATTTACCAGAAATAAAGTCTCTATTGTACTTGTCAAACACGCCATAACTTTCTCCTAAAAAATCACCCGAGATAGCCTAAAATAGTACCAAAATCTAACTCAAAATAAAGGAGAAAACATGTCCCAAAATATCCAAAAATTAAACTCATGAAATGTCCATGGCAGCAGGTATAAAGGAGATTTTACCTCAAATGAAACTCCCAAATTAGTTTTCGAGCTCACCAACACATTTCTTGCAAAACAAACCCCTTCAATTTAGGCCTTGGATTCACCCGAATCATACTTGTATAACTCAAGAAATTGGGGTTTGAAGTTGGAGAAAATGTTTGATTCATGTCTAAGGACAAATAATTATAGGCCACTAAGATTCCCTCCACAAACACGGAGTGAAATGACCCCAAAAAGTGCCCGAAAATATACCTAGAAAGTGCCTAGAATCGTAATATTCATATATCTAAAAATTTGTATGTGATATCAAAAATTTGACTTCATATTCTTGATCAGGGGGCCAAATTGAGTAGAGAATGGGTCTAAACCCAATTTTAGAGCAAAGGAATCACAATTTCAAAATTCATAATTTTACTTATCAAGTGTCTGTCCGTGATGCTACCGCGATGCGCCTCCCTCGGGGACCTATGTAAAATTTTCCTCTGCGACAGTTCCGCGTCGCACACCAAATGCGGACTTGTGTATTTTCTTTCCAGTGATTTCATCTCGGTCTAAGACTTTTAGGTCTTGGGCCTAAGTCCTCCCATATATGAAAGTACCTATACTTAGCCATATTTCACCCTTATATCATACAAAACATTCCCCAATACTCACCCAAAAACTTAGGAAAATATTTCACCCCTAAACTCAAGTCCCAAAACTCATCCGGATCCTAAGGATTTCACCCAAGCTTCAAGTCTCCATTTCCAACCTTCTTCAAGAGTTCTGCAAAGTCAAGGTATGTGGGTTTCAACCATTGGATCCTTTAACCCATGGTGCCCAAGCTTCTTTTTTACCTGAAATACATGTTTCTAAGTTGATTTCACATATGAGTTTTCTATTATGAATTTGACTATGAACTATGTTGGGGTTTTGTAAAAATGT
>JAPFFP010100198.1:0-19808 GCA_026153255.1 Solanum medicagineum | reverse complement strand
TTGTTGGGCGTTATAGTGTAGTATTGGGTTCAGTGCCAAATCGGCACGAGTCATGGCCTGGGGTTGGGCTGTGACAATTATTAATCTTATCTATTGTTGCATTGCATCCCACATACTTGGTACATTCAAACATTCTAACGCATACTCTTGCCTACATGATATCACCATGTAGGAACAGGCACTCAAGTTGATCATCCTCCTCCTCCATGTGGCTAGATTTGTTCTGCTCAAAGCTAGTTGGTGAGTCCTCCACTTCGGGGACTTTAGTCTATGTTACTATTATCTAGGTATTGAGACACTTTCTTATATTCTATTTTGACTATGAGGGTGAGCCTGGTTACTTTGTCTTGGCCCCCGTTCTATCCTTGTATTTAGAGGTGTTTGTTGGACAAGTTATGAATCTGTGGTATGAGCTTTGACTCCTCGTCTCTTGATGATGTTGACTTGCAAGCTACCCTTGGCCCCTTGCCCCTTAGTGTAATTTTATGTCTTTTACATGCTTCTGTGACCAATGATGTGTAATGATAAGTTGAGAGGCTTGTTTGGGGTTCCTTCGGGTTCCCCATGCGCCGTGTCACGTCTAGGCCCTAGGCTTCGGTCGTGATACCATGTGTATCCTTATGCTATGAGATCCAAGACATGAGTACTCGATTCGAGTCTAAGAGAGGTCAGTTCGATTCTGACTTGGTTCCAATTCAAGTTCGGGATGGGGAATGGGGTACACAAAGCAGATTGCAGAGAGGGATCGAGTTTCAGGTTGGGGTTTTTCAAAGATATAGTTGGATGTACATTATTTGTTCTTGAGCTGCACCCAGACTTGATACCTAGACCTTACACATGATCACCCCATTCTTGTGCATAAGTGTACCAGCTAAGCTTATGGGGGCCCAGGTGGTGTACATGCATAGATAGTGGGATATTACACCTATGTATGTCACTGCCCAGCCATCTAGTCTTTAGTTACCATTGTCTTCATCAAACTATGCGACAGTTTCTGTATCAATTCAGGCTAACTAGGGCTTTTACCCACTATCTATTACAGGTCTAAATCCTTCCCTATATCAATCCTCCCCAGAATCTAGGAAGTAAAATATAAGTTATAGAAATGATTAACTTCCTTTAGCAATGGAGTTAGTGGAAAATTGAAGAGAAATAGCCCTAGGTCGTTCTTGATCTCTCAAGGATGAAGTGGAAGAAATAAGAATAAATTAGGGATTTTTCTAACTTAATATTAGCATCCATCTCTCCATGACAGTCACTATTCAGCCATGGTGGCACCGCCACGCGGGTTGCATGGAGAGGGTACTTTGTAACTCGTATCTTAGCTTCTTTTCTACAAGACACTCTCAAATCATGATGTTAAATACTTTACCCTTAGGATCAAGGTCAATTTCTGGATTTTTACTCTCCATTCAATTTTGCAAAGCCACATGGACTCGTTATCATCTTGGATATCAACTTAAATTATCAAACTTACAATCCAACTCCCAATTCATTACTAGATTACCCTAGAACTCACGTGACTCAAATTTTGTTCCAAACTGGACAAGGCTCAAAATTTTAAATTACTACTTAAAAGTTTTATGGCTCAATTTCCTACCCTATTGTCCTTACCGTAATGATAGCGTGAAGTAATTGCAATAGATACCAATTTAGCCATCACTCGTCCTTGAGTGATCAATAGAAAAAAGTGGAACAAGGTAAGAACATAGTAGTTCTTGAATCAGCGAATATTAAAGTCCAAAACTCTAGGGGCTAATGACAAAAATGATGTCAATCATGGCAGTGCAATGAGTATTGATCTCCAAGATTGTTACTGATGGACCACCAAGTTCAATGTAGAATAGCGCCGGTCTAAAGAGTTTCAAAAAGTCTATAGATTAATATATAATGAAAGACAAATACATCCTATGTCCTCTTTTCTAACCCTAAAATGTCAAAAAAAAAAAAGTCATTCATGATGGGGTAATAAGTATTGTTAACCAATATTATTTTGGATAAACATACCAAGTTTGGAGTAGACAAAGTCGGTCCAATACTTTTTTAAAAGATTTATAGATTGACGCATACATAATGAGAGCTCAAAAACTACTGAACACATGTTATGTAACCCTAAAATATAAACAAGGATATCATCAATCATGAAGGGACAATAAGCAATTATCATCATGATTATTTTGGATGAACAAACTAAATTTGTAGTTGAATGGAGTCGTCATAATAAATTTTGGAATATCTATGGACTAACACACATTAAGAATTAAAAAGATCTCGAGTTTCTATTTTACATCTATTGCCCTTCATATTGTTTTGAAGCCAAATAGTCATAGACTAGTTAGTCTACACTTCAATTGTGCTTGGTAAGAAGGAAAACATTTTTTTGGAAAATATTTTTCAATTTTCTCATGTTTGGTGATGTCACCCAAGCTACACCTTCTTTTTGAAGGTTAAAGAGGTCGTCGTCAAGCTATATAACCTATCTGAGGTTAGGGTCAATCCAACGGGGAATATGGTAGACCTAAAATATTTCAAGCAATTTGAGTTAATTAACCAACTTATCTTCTGAAAGGGGGTGGGGGTTTGTATGATATTAGAAAGAAATCCTAGATTAAGAGAAGTGTGTGAAACTAGTAAGAGGAGTAACTAGGGTATTGTGTTCCCCATGATTCCCTAACTTGGTATTACTAGATAATCGCATTCTTTTCTAGTGTGTTGCATGCAGAATGGTAAGTTGAGTTTACCAAACCCTTTGATCCAGGAAAGAGGTAAATTTCACTACCTGATTTGATCCATCCAGTAGTGTTACATTACTGACCCTTACCTATTGTCCTAGTACAACTTCCCCTTGATCTAGTTTGGTTGATTAGATGAGAAAATATCAATCGAATCTTGTTAATTAACCTCTTTTCCTATTCATTACTACCTTGATTTGGTCAATAACACTAGGTGAGTTTTAACGCTGGCCACTATTATATGCAATCAAAACAAAGAGAAATAATTAATACATGCATGCATACTTTCCAAGAAATACAAATTATCTAATTTTACCTTGTTAGTTCTTCATGGTTTCCACAACCCTAGTTGTAGATTTAGCTACTCATATTCATTGTAGATACAATAATCATAATATAAAATAATATAATTAAACACTTACAAACATGAAATTAAGAACAGGAATCCCAGCTCTTCAATGGAAATCACAAAGTATGAATTAAAATCACAAAATATCATTTCCAAGTGTTTCTCAACGTTACTCACTTGTTTCCCTTGTTGTCTACCGGTTCTCTACTAGTTGCCTCCTGAACATAACGTAAAAATCCTATTTATAGTTATTTAAATACAAAACCAAATCAAAATAGGAGAACTGGATTCGGCAGGCACTATGAGTTGTACAAAATTCTACGACCCATAATCAAGGCTTCATGGGCTTCATTTTCATTTCTAGGTCTAGATTCTACGAGACCTTTCTACAGATCGTATTCTGACATACGACCCGTAGAGGGTTTCGTCTCATGACTTTTCAGCAACTTCCCACTTTCTAATCCTTAAGGTACGAAACCTCATCTCCGACTCATATTTCATTTTATGGCTCATCTCGTAGTTCGTAGATTCAAATTAAGAAGATCACCCCTTCACTAGATTTTGCTACGAATCCAACCTATGGCTCGTGTAAACTTCCATGGCCCGTAAAAGGTGTCATTGAACAGCAAAAATGTCAACACTTGCACACTTAGCCCAAAATCATGCCAAATCTTGTAATCTTGAAAAACAAATGTAAAAACACATCAAACCAACTAACATCGCTTTGAAAACACACAAAATTCCAAGTTTTAAGCATCAAAAGTGTTGTATTTTTGCAGTACATCATTTGGTTGGCTTAAATATTTTAGAATATGTTTTCCAAAACTTATTTTCCTCAAATTTAAAAAAAATATTTTCCTTCCAAAATGTCACAACCTGAACTTCCAGGTTATGATGACACCTATTAGATCTCACCTATAGGCAAGCCAACCCAAACCCCTTGGCACATTTCCTAATAGCTAAGCCTAACGATAGCAAAAGACACACAACATAAGCCCAAAAAAAACTATCCGAGGACCTGGAAGTCACCTGTACAGAGCTACCATAGACTCAAAATAAGATATACATATCTACATATATAACCAGAATATCAATCTACACATATAAATCCAAACTATGTATATAAGGTCAGTGTCTGAATACAAAATACTGTCATCAAAATAGAAGAAGACTACAGAATATCCAGAGTTGTTGATGCTCACCAATGTCTCCTGAATCTCATATGAATGCCCAACTCAGCGACTACGGCTTGTACCTAGACCTATACCATGGCTAGATGCAAACATGTTGGGGTGACTACTAGTAATAGGCACCCAGTAAGCATCATCTGCCGACTCGGTGAAATATTGTAAATATAGAAGGCTCAAATGTAGATGATTAAAGTAAATGTAGAAAATAAAAACTCTAATCAAGTATGACCATGTTTTGAGAATCATCAAACCCGAACTGAACCAACCTAAGTGATGTGTACTAATACTAACTGACAAAACACGAGTAGGCCCAAACCATAGATGTCACCGAATAGAGACATAGTGTTGTACGTAGGTGCAAAGATGTAATATGTATGCATGTACATCTACTAGGCCCCATAAGCACAGAAGATACACCTACGCACAATCTAACTGACCAAATAACCACAGAACCCAACTCTCAATATCACATGATAAAGGGGTTGAGATGGACATAGATGTAAGGCCTTAGTGTCTATGCCTATACACCAACTAGACCCCCATAAGCCCAGAAGATACACCATAAACAATTATGGTATATATAGGTGTGTGGATCCACAGGTAATCAACCGAGTCCTCGACCCATCTAGTAATATTACACGAGGCCTCTAACCATTAAAAAATAAGGCCTCAAACCCCTTCTCGACCTGGCCTCCAGTCGGAGCAGTAAGCTAGGGCTAGATGATCTGACAATATACATAACCATGGGATGTATCCCCCGCGTGAAAAAGAATCCCCTAACACAATCAATAGAGCCTCAAACCTGTAATGTAACTGACGGGGTCCTCGACCCCGAACATCAACAAGTGTTGGGACCTCAGAAGCGGCATCCGCCGCCTGGCATCCCAGTCATGGTCACCAAACATAGACCACTGGGCGCGACTACCGAGTCTCAACACTCAAATGTGGCCACCAAAACTCAAAGTGCGAGAAGTGTCATCTTGGCCTCGAGGTATCATAACAGCCATTAGCTCAACCAGTCTATCCGGATCCAGAACTCCAAAGTTATATCGTGCCCACAGTGAATGTAGGCTATGACACTCCCAACATATCTATTACAAACAATACAACCCACACAACCATATGTCATCATCATTTCGATAACAATAGCTAATCCCAGCCTTCAATAATGATAACAAATGCATAAGAATAATAGTTATATACAGAGCTATGTATCTCACGGACTAATATAGGGTCATGCCCACCCAAAGCCTGAGACCATATTCCATTCAATCCTAAGTACTCTAAGTAAACATGGACAATCACACAGGTATCTGCGCGTCTCTATGCATAGTGTATCTAAGGTAGCATCGACTTAAGCCTAGTCTAAGGCCCCAAGAGGAGAAAGAATCAGAGAATAAACAACAGGGTCCCCGACCCAAAGTATCAACAGGGTCCTAAACCCAAAGTATCAAAAGGGTCCGAAACAAAAAAATACTCAACCGATTCCCAAATCAAAATTATCAACAAGGCCCTTGTCGCAAGAACAATCGATAGGTATATCATAAGTATCCCGAATAACCAAGTTCAGTAGAGTCAAATCTATACTAGCTATCATAGGAATCCAAAATAAATTGGCCCATTAGAACCATATCTATACCAGGGTTAGTCCACGCATTAGGCTACAAACCATCTTATAGATAGGAGTTAATCTAGATACATTCCTGACGTAGGGCATTAGCCTATGTCCAACCTTTACCAAGCTTTTTAGTAGTTCAATAGTGCCAGAACTAAGCTACTATAGTGATCACAGTTAGTACAATACAGAACGACCACCAGTGTCCCAAAATAACTTCAGTTACCTCATATGTTAAGTATAGCGATTATCCAAGAAAACATGTATTAACAAATCATAACAATAATGTTTAAATGCAAAGCAGGAAATATAATTAACAATCAACCGCATGATTTATGTACATATCTTACTCAGGACTTTCAACCACAAACAGGCTCCCATATACTTGTATTTCAACTCAGTCTAGAGGTAAGGAAAGTCTAGCCTACCTAAAAGGCGAATCCACGCATCCCAAATTAGTCCACATGAGGTTTTCCTCCCTGATGCCCTTTAAATGTTGCTTAGATATCAAAATACGAGTCACAATATTAATACAACCATGGAGCTATAATATCTTAAGAAATGGGGGAGAATAGGTTATTGCGACTAAAATGGAGAAAATAGGGCCCATGCCTAATTTGCCAAACTAACCCTCATACAATGATCTCTATGTCACCCCAAGTCTATATCCAACAATTGAGCTCAAAACTAGGCTCGAAACAATAAGAAACAACATAAAAACCACATGACATTTTTTATCAGAAATATCTCTCTAATTGGGAAACATCTTCTTGTAACTTTAGTCTCTTCCACTCCTTCATTTCTTAGCTTTTATTTGTCAATGTTCCCTTTTGAAAGTCATTGAAATCCCTTTCACCTCTTGATTTAATGGATATATCTCCATCTTATGTTGTTGTCGCTTTTGTTGATGCATACACAAGTGCATTCGCTTTTGACAAGTACACTGCATCTCCCTTTTGTCTTCCTTTTGCATCTTTTCTATTGCTTGACAATCCTAATGCCTTGCTTAATAGGTAAGGTATTGTCCATTTAGCCTTGTATTCCATGGTTGTATTCTTCAAGAGTTTGCACTGCAACCATAGGTGATTTGGTATTGTGCCCTTTTTCTCTTTGTGCTAAACCATTGACTTTTGTTCCTTACATTTCAGTTGATCTTGAGCTTGAAGCCAAGTTTTGGTTGGATTCTGTACTAACCTCCACGCCTTAATGATAATATGCCATTGTACCTTAGGTTTTTTGGTGAAGGTTGTTGTGTGCTCCAAAAGATTAGCTGGATTTCTTATACAACAGACTTTGCTATCCTTACCAAATAGAAGACCTCATTTGTAAATATTCATACTGGTTTCTTTGCTTTTCTCAATTTCTGTTCTCTAGCTATACATGTATATAGTTTCCTTTTGTTGTAATCCTGATGAATGGTATTCGTGACTTGTCTGTGCTTATCATTCATCTCCTCTCTTTAGGTAACTGCTTGAAGCTTTGAAAATTCCTGCATCTCTATGAACTGTTAGGTTAGCCAAGTAGTCGACCATCTCATTTCCTTCCATGTATATATGCTTTATTTGTATTTCCTGCTGCTGTATCGACAATTGGATTTGTTCCATTATTTCAAAAATATTCCACAATATCCTTCATTCACCTTGCACCATTCCTCACCATTGCTAGGGAGTTCCTCCATTCACTTTGCACCATCCTTATCATTGCTAGGGAATTCGTATGTATTACAATGTTTTTCCATCCTTTTTCTATTATGACTTTTATTGACACTTGTATTGCTTTTGCTTCTGCTTCTCTATTTGTTTCAATACCTATTCCTTTTGACTGTTTATATATTAAATCTTCCTAATTTTCCCTTATGTAGATCCATATACACTTTCCTCCGAATTTCCCGTGCTTGCACCAACTGTGTCACACTTAAATTGTTGTTTCTCGTGCATTCTCCAACTTAATATCTGATGATGTATCTTAGGCTTGTAATTGCTTATTACTTAACTATCTGTTTCCATATTCTCGCTCTGAAATTTGTCATGAGCCCTTTTTTCATAACCAGCCTTTGGAAGTTAATTGGGACTTGCTCTACTAATCCTTCAAAATCTATTTTCTCCTTCATGTTTTAAAATATTCCTCCTTTACTATAAGCTCCACATAATCAAAGTTGGAACTATTTTTATTACTATTTTTAGCTTGGCTTGATTGTCTGCATGCCACCAATATTTAATTGTTTGAAGTAGATTTCTTTGATGTATTCCACACCTGCACATGTACCAAAGTACCTCCACAACTTTAGAGCTATGGAAGAAGTTAAAAATAAATGTGTCATTGTTTCTATTTGTTGTGTTTCACAACATCAACATCTGGAAAAAATATTTATCCTCATCCTTTTAAAATTAATTTATAATTATTCTACCCTTCTGATGTGCAGTCAAAATTCTGCACATTTGATGCCTAAAACAAGGGATATTGCGAGTTCTTAATGCAACGTTTTATGATTTTTATGTGTTTTTATGTTGTTATTGCAGAACAGATAGGTTGGCATCATTTTGAGAGAAAATTATAGATTTTGCTGAAGTGCAGGACATACGAGCCATCCTACGAGTCATAACTTAAGCTACGAGTCTTAAGGTTCTCTTGTAGTAGGAAATAGTGAGCAAAATCAATAATCTGCTAAGTGGAGCTCAGCCCTAGAAGGCCACTCTACAAGTCATAGGCCTCACTACAACTTGTATAGGTGGGTTCATGGAAGGGAACAGTGAGCTAAAAATTTGGACCAAGAACTGAAGGCCTAGACTATGAGAAGAGCATACGAGTCATAGCCTAAGCAACGACTCATAATATTGAGTTGTAGAAGTCAAGTCCAAAATGCCAGAAGCTGATTACGAAACCTCGATTATGACTCACAGGTCACCTTACAAGTCATATTTGTGCGATGTACCTTCTGCCAGCTGTCTTTTCTATTTAATTTTTAGGGCAAATTTGTAAATAGTATAAATACTTTATGATAGGATTTTAGAAAAAAGAGAAAATCAAACTTTTAAATTTTGGTCCACACTTTGAATATTCTCTATAGAATATTTCTAGGGTTTAGTGTAGATTTCAGTTTTTGATTTGAAGACCCACTTTGAGGGTTTGGAAAATCACATTGTACTCATCTTCCATTTATCAAAGTTAGTGGTTTCCAACTTGAAGGTGCAGTTGTTCTTCATTATTTTGGGAAAACTCTCAACTATTTCTTTAACATTCATTGTTGTTAAGTTTGCCTTAGCCATGAGTAGCTAAGCACCCACAACTTGGGATTGTGGAAACCATGAGTAGTTGACTTGAAATAACCTAGACTTTGTGCATAACTTTGATTGGGATTTTGCATGTATCATTTATTTTTCTTTGGTTTGGTTGTTGTTCGGTGGTGGCCAACACCAAACCCCGCCTACTATCACGATCCCGACCAATAGGAAAAGGGAAGTAAATGAGAGGATTCGGTTGATGTGTTCTCGTCTAATCAACCAAACCTGACCAAGGAGACGTTGACTGGGACAATGGGTAATTATTAGATGGCACACCATGGTTGCCAACTAAGCTCCATGGTGAAATTCGACCTTCACCTTCACAAGAGGGCGAGAAGAACCTAAGTTAGCATCCTGCATGCGAATTTCCAATTAGGGTTACATTGTCTAGGGTAATTGAGTCAACGAATCATGGAATACAATTATCAAGTTATACCTTAATTTGATTGTCTTCCTGCATATTTTGTGTAGTGTTTATTTTTATTTTTATTCTTGAATCGAAAAACTGAAACGACCCCAAAAAGTGCCCGAAAATGTGCCTCGAAAGTGGACGGAATTGTACTTTCAATATATCTCAAAATTCATGCGTGATATCAAAAATCAGACTTCATATTCTTATTCAGGGAGTCAAATTGAGTGGGAAATGGTTCTAATCTCTATTTAAGAGAAATCGTATCAAAATTTGGAAATTGCAAAGTACGATTTCCAAAGAGATTTCTACGCCCCTGGCACAACGCGCCAAGGGCGTGCTACAGTGTATTTTGTGCACTATTTTTCTATCTCGGTACAAGACTTTTGGGTCATGGGCGTAAGTGTTCCCATGCATGAAAACACCTATACTTCTCCATATTTCACCCTCATTTCACACAAGACATTCCCCAATACAAATTCAAACACTTAGACAATATTTCACTCCTAATTTCAAGTCTCAAAACTCATCCGGATCTTAAGGATTTCACTCAAGCTTCAAGTCTCCATTTTCGTTCTTCTTCAAGGATTCTCCAAAGTCAAGATATCAGAGTTTATTTCATGGGTTCCTATTACCCATGATGCCCAAGCTTCCTTTTACCTAAATTTTCATGATTTAAAGTTGATTTACTCATGGGTCTTACTTATTTTCAATTTCACTCAAGCTTCAAGTCTCCGTTTCTGATCTTCTTCAAGGATTCTCCAAAGTCAAGATATCTAACTTTCTTTCATGGGTTTCTTTCACCCATGATGCCCAAGCTTCCTTTTACCTAAATTTTCATGATTTAATGTTGATTTACTCATGGGCCTTACTTATTTTCAATTTCACTGCACACTATGTTGGGGTTTATGAAATTGTGATTGTTTTAGCATCTTTTGAGCTATGAATCTAAGATCTATTATGAGATTTGATGAAGGGTTATGACTTATATTTCTTGAGGGTGTTACCAAGTATTTATTAATGGTTTTATACTAAATTTTATAGCATGATTCTTCTCTTGAATTACATGGTTTTACACTAACACTACACACCCGCCAAGTGTTTGATAAAATGTTTGGTTATGGTTTCTTGGGGAATTGAAGGTCCAATACATGTATTATGAGTTAAATGACTATACGATGATGAAATAAACGTGTGTGTATGATATTCTTGTATATAGTGTTGGAAATTGACCATGCCTTAATCACCAAGTATGGTAGGGTGAGGAGATCCACCAACCATGTCGAGGGGTTTGTACCTCGGTCACCAAGGGTGATAGGGTGCGATGATCCACCAACCATGTCAAGGAGTTTGTACCTTGATAACCATGTTAGAGGGTTTGTACCTTAATCACCAAGGTTGGTAAGGTGAGATAATCCACCAACCAATTGATGGGATTGGCACCACAATCACCAAGGGTGGTAGAGTGAGACGATCTACCAATATATGATGTTCTCTTGTAACACATATATTATGTTCTATATAAGTATGATTTACCACATAGAATCTCACATGCATGTCATATTGTTATATGCTACTCATTGCCTATGCTTATGCATTTCATTTATGTTACTCATCTCTTGTTGCATTGCATCCTATATACTTAGTACATTCAAATGTACTAATGCATACTTTATGCCTACATGATGTCACCATGTAGGAATCTGAGCACCATTTGATCATCCTCCTCCTTCACGTGGCTAGTACGATATCTCTCAAGCTTGTGGTGAGTCCTCCATTGCGGGGACATTGGTCTATGTTCTTATGTTATGTATTGCTACTCTCTTTCTTCATAGTATACTTTGACTATGACGGTGAGCCGGGTTCCTTGTCTCGGCCCCCGCTATTATCTATGTAGTAGAGGTGTTGTTAGACATGTTATGTATCTATGCTATGAACCTTGACTCTCTCGTTTCTTGATGTTTATGATATGAAAGTTTCCCCTTAGTCTCTTTGCCCTTGTTTCTAATCTCTTATGTCATTTACTTGCTTCCACGACCAAGTATGTGTGATGATATGTTAAGAGGCTTGCTTGGGGTCCCCTTCGGGTGCCCCATTCGCGGTGTCACGTCTAGGCCCTAGGCTTAGGATGTGAAAAGAATCCCCCATCTTAGAGACTTTAGTAATCGATGCTTGAAATGATTGATAGTGGATCTATATAGTCAAGCTCCGTATTCCCTGTGGATTCGACCCTAACCTCCGATTAGGTTTATTGCTGACTGCGACCGCTTTGTTATTAGAGCATTGAACATCAAAAATTATGGCATCATTTCCGGGGAATACGGCTAGGTTCTTGAATTGATTTCACTATTAGTTAGTTCAAAAGTTAATTTCTAAATTCTCATGTATTTTACTTTTATTGTTGTTTTCGTTGTTTGATTTTATTTAAAGGGTGTACTAGTTGTATGCCCAACACAAGGAGACAAGACAATCCATTAGCTCTGATCAATTTGGAGATCCATCGACTTATCAGAAGAATGGCTCATGTGAATAAGGATATTGCGATTGAGGAAGAAATAAATATGAATTATAATGATATGGGAAGAGAGGATAATCCACCACCAAAAGGGATAATAGGCCATAACTTAAGGATTTCAATGAAAATGCTTATGGTTGGAATTAATATCACTTGAACCTAATGGCCATGGACGTTACTGGTGCTACAGTGTTGCCTCCAGTGCCAGCAGACGCTAAGCTCTCGGTGTCGAGTGAATTACTTCAAATGCTCTAAAACTGTGGCTTGTTCACAAGGCTACCTTCAGAGGATGTCACCTCCATAATGTCGTCTTTGTCTACAAAAGTGTCATAGGGTAACAAAATCTTTCTCTTGATGCAGTTGGTTTGTGGGTATTCCCATTGTCACTAACTAGTAATGCAGCTGTGTGGTTGACTGAGTTTCCTCTGGGTACAATAACAAGTTTGGCAAGGCTTCAGAGAGTGTTTCTAGAGAGATATTTCCCATGATCTAAGAAGTTTAAGCTCAAAGACGAAATAAACAATTTTGAGCAATTGCCTAGTGACTCTATCAGTAACATGGGAAAGATTCACCAAATGCTTGAGGATGGTCCCTGATCATAAGATTGTTAATTATACCTTGGTTGAAATTTTCTATCGGGCACTTGACGAAAAATAGTTAAGCCTTTGCCGACACAATCATGGAAGGCATGTTTCTTGACCAACCTTTTGCATTGATAGTCACAAGGATGGAGCAAGTGGTTAAAAATAAATAGAGCATGGGGTCAGAGAGAGAGAGATGCAATGAGGACTTCTTGTGCGGCAACACCAACAATGAGCAAGCAAAGGTCAACGAAGAGATCATGGAACAACTTGATCAACTTCACACGAGTATGGACTCGTTCTTAAAGAAAAACCAAGCATGTGTTCAAACAATAGCTCAGCAAGCTCCTAAGGTTCCCATGTATATGAAGATACTTGTTTCGTGACTAACCAAGCGGTGGGTTTCCAGAATAACCTCCAAGGATCCAATTCAAACTATTGGAGGCAAGGTTCCAGGAATCAAGGTTGGAACTACAACCGTGGGGGTGCATATAGAGATAACTAAGGTGGTTACTATGAAAGGAAGAGAGTGTCAAATGCCGAATGGGGTAGAAGAGATGGTTAAGAAATGGTCCTTATGTGCCACCCCATAACTGTGATGTCGGACCAAATACTTCAAGGATTGAAGAGATGTTTGATAAGTTGTTGAAAAGAGTTGACAACCAAGATGAGACCTTGAAAGGAATGAAATCATACATTTCAAGCATAAACCAAAAGATAGAGTCACTCGGTGGCGATCAAACAATTAGAACAAGAATTTGGGCAAGTTTCTTCGCAATTGAATCAATGCCAAAAGGGCAACTTACCAAGCAATACAGTTCAAAATCCAAAGAATGATGGGCATTGCATGGTGGTCATGACTATGAGTGATAAAAGCACCATAGATCCCCTTATGCCGATGGTTAAGGATGATACTTGTGATAAGGGTATTGAGGGTGAAGTTGTGGTTGAGGGAGAAGGCTCGAAGAGTGTTGAGATGCAAAGAGAAAAAGTGAGAGAGCAAGAAAAAGTTAAGATAATACCAAAACCATATCCCCCCTTCCCTCAAAGGCTCAAGAAAAAGGAAGAGAATGGAAATTCAAACACTTCCTCTCGATGTTAAAGCAATTATCCATCAACATTCCTCTTCTAGATGCTTTGGAAAAGATGCCTGGAGACGCCAAGTACATGAAGTATTTGGTGACAAAGAAGTGCACATTAAGCCAAGAGCTTTCGCAAGAGCTCCAATAATGTAGTGCCATTATGACCAAATGCCTTGCCCAAAGGCGAGAAGATCTCAGTGCATTCACTATTCCTTGTATCATTGGTGATGTGGAATTCGCAAGAGCTTTGTGTAACTTAGGAGAAATTATCAATCTAATGCCTTTTGTCGTGTTCAAAAAGCTTGGCCTTGGCACTCCTACTCTAACAAAAATGCACTTTCTCAGGTGGATAGAACCATAAAGAAGCCAGAAGGGATACTGTTTGATGTGCTTGTAAAGGTTGATAAATTCATCTTTCCTGCATACTTCGTGATCCTTGACTGTGAGGTTGATATTGAGGTGCACACTAATTGAGAAAACCATTTCTAGCCACTGGGAGAGCCTTGGTGGATATGGACTCGGGTCAACTTTGGTTCAGGGTCAATGATGCAGAAGTTGTGTTTGATATCCGCAAATGAATTAAATATCTAGATGAGTTTAAGAGTGAAGTTTTGGCCATTGAAGACTTTTGATTATGGATGATGACAAAGTTGAGCCACGACGTTAAACAAGGCACTTCTTAGGAGGCAACCCAAGTAGTTTTTATGTTTTTGGATTGTTTTAAGACTGTTTCTTTTGTTTGAATTTTTAGGTAGTAGTTTGATGTTTGTTGAGATGTTTAATGACATTGGATCAGTTGCATTGTTCTGAAAATAGGTGTATTTTGAAGTTTGGTTCGCAGGCATGAATCAAAAGCTGAAGATTTGAAGAATATTACATGTGGATCAGCCTCTACGAGCAGGGCTATGACTTGTAACGCACTCTACGACTCGTAGTCATGCCTCATAGAGGGAAACAGTAAGGATTGAAAGTTGGCACACACACTATGAGCCAACCTTACGATTTGTAGGCCCTACGAGTCGTAAGTGAGGTTTAGTGCCCATGTATGAATTCCAATTCCTCTAAGTGTTGAGGTCTGATACGAGACCACAACCTACGAGTCATAGAAGGCCCTACGACTCATATTCGGGGTTTCGTAGCCCCGATCTGCAGGTTTTTAATTGAAGACTTGGTTTGATATAAAAAGGGGTCAAAATTCATTTTGACCCCTAAACCTTCATTTTGTGCCCTAATCAATGAAATTTTCCCCCAATCCCTCTCCCCTATAACTTTTACAGTGAGTATAGTACACTAGGGGTTCGGCTCTTCCTATTTCTCTCATTGTATCTAGTTGATCTCTAGTTGCTCATTTGGTAAGTTTTCTTGGTTTAATTTGGCACACTCATGGTATGGTCTTTGATTATTGTTGAATGAATGTGAATTTTATGATCATAGTGAGTATACCCATGAGAAAATGATCAGATGAGCATGAGAATTATCGTTTTGTCTATTCCATTCCCTCGCATGATTTTAAATTGCATAGTTGTTCTTGTTAGGTGGTTAAGATGATGGATATATTGATAATGTGAGGATGATGCATTATTGTAGTTTATTAATTATTGAAATATGCAGAATTGAAGATAACCTTGTCTGTACCTGTCTTGAACTCCTTTTATTATTAGTTGGTGGTAATAACTGCAAGTTTGGGATTAGTATCTAAGGGTAAATTTCGGATGTAATTTGGGAATTGTTTTATCTTTGTGGGGTAACTCTTATCTGGGGTTGAAATGTTCAGATGATGAGATTCCTTGTGTGTTTGAGTTATTACAACAATGTTTTGCTTCGATGCTATTTAATTTTTATTCTAATGATCCTTGGTTCTTGTGGGAAGGATAAAAGCACCACAGGTGCCTTCTGTTTTCTGCTACAATGACCACTACAAGTCGTAAGTCACGCTACAAGTGTAACGGCCCCTCGTAGGAGGCAACAGTCATATGTGGTTCCTTAACACTTACCATAAGAGACCCACCTACGACTCATAGTGCCTACTACGAATCATATTGAGGGACTCGTCTGACCTGCCTTGTTTTAAATTATATTTTGGTCCTTACTATGAGCCAAGGATACGACTCGTAGGTCATCCTATGAGTCATACCTAACCCTCGGATCTATGATCAAAATGCTATTTTTCAGGCACCTTAGCACTACAAGACTATTGTACGACTCATAAGGCACCCTGCAAGTCATACCTGCAAATCTGCAGCTACTTCAGTGACCTCTTTTTCTTTGTTTATTTTCTTAGTTTTTTGGTTCTTGTTTCTTTTTATTTTTCTTTATTTGCCTATAATTGGACTATGTATGAATATGGTACTCATAATGGATTTGCAATGTAATTTTCAGGTCCCATGGCTCCGAAAAGTAGAAAAGAGGCTATCAAAGCCTTGGGAAGACGATTGGTGGATGTGGCCTCTGAAATTGAATAGTCAGAGGGGTCTGTAGAGGTCCACAAAGTCAGAATCGACCCAGATGTAAATGTGCCTCAAACTCGAGCCAGCACGACACAAGCCCCAGTAGAGGTTGATAGTCCCTCCCAGTCAGAGGAGAAGGGTAATGGTGATGGGTCCCATAGTAGTTCCCCACAAATGACTCCTACTCACACAGAGACAGATTCAGAGGAGGCATCACAGGCAGAACAGGATGAAGCAGAGTCATAGCCTTCGGCCGACCGAAGATGGGGCACCCTAGGTATGAATGCTATATATGACAAAGGATTGGAGCCTAAAGGATAGGGGAATCTTGTCAGGCAATTCCACGAGTAGTGGAGGTTGAATGACTCCGGATTGGACAGGGTGCCGAGCTTAGATGCTGAGATTAATAGAAACGACCTTAACGAAAGCTACATCCTTGTTTCTCAATCTCTTCACTTGCCTATCCAAAATCTTAACCGAAACCTTTTCATAAGTCAAGTTGTCTTCAACTACCCCCACAACATCAAGAGGCACAATAGCATTGGGATTACCCACACACTTCCTCAATATAGCCACATGAAAGATCGAATGAACCAATTCCATTTCTCTAGGAAAATCCAACTCGTAGGCCACCTTATCAATCCTTCTCATCACCCTATAAGGGCCCACATATCTAGGGCTCAACTTGCCCTTTTTACCAAAATGGACCACACACTTCATGGGTGACACCTTCAAACAAACCCAATCATTAACTTCGAATTCAAGCTCCCTTCTCCTCACATCGCAATTAGACTTTGATGGCTTTGGGCTGTCTTCAATCTTTCCCTAATCATCCTAACCTCCTCAACAACCTCCATAAGCAGATCTGGTCTAACAAGGCCACCTCACCAACCTCAAACCACCCAACCGGTGATCTAGAACGTCTACCATAAAGAGCCTCAAATATAGTCATACCGATTCTAGAATGATAGCTATTGTTGTAGGAAAACTCAATCAATGGGAGATGATCATCCCAACTACCTTTAACCTCCAATACACAAGCTCTAAGCATAATCTCAAGGATTTGTACGGTCTTTTCGACTTGGCCATCCGTTTGAGGGTGGAAGGCCGTAGAAAGCTTAACTTTAGTACCAAGACCCCTTTGGAAAGATCTCAAAAAATGTGAAGTAAATTGAGCTCCATAATCCCATATAATGGATAAGGGAACCCTATGCAACCTCACCAAGTCATGGATGTACAATCTAGCATACTCTTCAGCCCCATCTGTGGTCTTAACCAGTAGAAAGTGAGCAAATTTCGTCATCCTATCAACCAAAACCCAAATGGAATCAGAACCTTTCCTAGTCTTGGCAACCCAACCACAAAATCCAAATTAATCACCTCCCACTTCCAAGTAGGAATCTCTATGTCTTGGGCTAGGCCACTCGGCCTCTGATATTCAGCTTTGACTTGTTGACAACTATGAAACTGGAAAAGAATTTGCCAATGTCTTCCCACCAATACACCTCTCTCAAATCTAGAGACATTTTAGTAGAATCGGGATGAATAGAATACTAAAAAATATGGGCCTCATAAAGGATCTTTTCTATCAAGCCATCAACACAAGGCACACATAACCTACCTTGCTATCTAACAGCACCATCTCCCCTTTGGGAGAAAACCTCTACTTTGCCCTCTTTCACCAAGGCGTTCAATTATAACAAGGAGAAGTCAAGATCTTGTTTAGCTTTCACCTCCTCAACCAATGAGGATTTATAACCATCAACAACAACACCATTATCCACTTCCCCAAGCATAACTCCCAATCTAGCCAAACGATGGACCTCCCTAGCCACCTCCCTATTACCACCATCAACATGAGCTAGGCTACCCCTAGACACCTTACTCAAAGAATCTTCCACCATATTAGCCTTACCCGGATGATAATGCACACTCATATCTTAGTCTTTAAGAAATTCTAACCATCTCCTTTACCTCAAGTTAAGATCTTTTTGACTGAAGACATATTGGAGGCTCTTATGATCGGTGGACACATCAACATGCACCCCATACAAGTAATGACGTCAAAGTTAAATGCAAATACCACGGTGGCTAGTTCAAGATCATGGGTAGGGTAGTTCTTTTCATGCACTTTGAGTTTCCTAGGAGCATAGGCTATGAACTTACCATTTTGCATTAGGACACAACCTAACCCAACTCTAGAAGCATCACAATACACGACAAATCCCTCTAGCCCATCCGGTAGTGACAATATAGGAATGGACCCAAGCTTATCTTTAAAGGTTTGGAAGCTCCTCTCACAATCATCGGTCTACACAAACTTGGTGTTCTTTTGAGTTGATTTTGTCATGAGGGAAGCAATAGAAGAGAACCCATATAAACACCTCTGTTAGTAACCCATTAAGCCCAAGAAACTCCTAATATCTGATGAGGTCAACGATCTTGGCCAATTTTTAATTACATTGGTCTTCTTAGGATCCACCTTAATGCCATCCCCCGACACCACATGTTTTAGGAAGGAAACCTCCTTCACAAAAAATTCACATATTTCATATTTAGCATATAACCTCTCCTCCCTCAATCTTTGCAACACAACACTCCAATAAGCCCTATGCTCCTCTTCACCATGAGAATAGATCAAAATATTATCAATGAATATCACAACAAATGAATCAAGGTAGGGTTTGAAGACCCTATTCATAAGGTCCATGAAGATGGCCGGTGCATTGGTCAACCGAAAAGACATCACAACAAACTCATAATGCCCATATCTAGTCAGGAAGGCCGTGTAAGGAATATCACACTCCTCACCTTCACTTGATGATACTCGGATCGAAGATAAATCTTAGGGAAATGGATAGCCCCTTACAATTGGTCAAACAAATCATCAATCCTTGGAAGAGGATACCTACTCATGATGGTGACACCATTGAGTTGTCGATAGTCAATACACATCCTAAGGGACCCATCCTTGTTTTTCACAAACAACACCGGTGCACCCCAATGTGATTGGCTAGGCCTAATCAACCCTTCTCTAATAAGTCCCTCAATTGATCCTTCAACTCCTTCAACTCCGTCGGGGCTATACGGTAAGGGGGAATAGAAATGGATGGAGTATCGGGAAGGAGATCTATACCAAAGTCTATTTCATTTTTGGGAGGAACATCAGGAAGGTCATTTGGAAAGACATCAAGGAACCCATTAACAACTGGAACCGACTCTATGGGAAGGACTTTGGACTCCACGTCCCTAACCCTCACAAGATGGTAAAGACACCCGTAAGAGATCAACTTATTGGCCTTAATGCAAGACATGAACCTATCCTTGACCACCACATCATGACTCTCCCACTCAAGGACGAGTTAATTTGGGAATTGGAATTTGACCCTATGGGTTCTACAATCAATATAAGCATATTATGCATACAACCAATCCATCCCAAGAATGACATCAAAATCAGCCATGTCCAACTCAACAAGATCACAAGGCAACATTTTATGCAAGATGCAAATCGGACAACTTCTATAGACTTTTCTAGCAACAATAGATGCACCTATAGGAGTAGACACCTCATATGACTCATGAAATAGTTTGGGCTCAACATGGA
>JAPFFP010100178.1:0-43297 GCA_026153255.1 Solanum medicagineum | reverse complement strand
AAGCACAGTAAATGTATAGTATAGGTTGGTTCTCCCGGGCCTTATCGGCAACGGGTGCCAGTCCACCCTAACGGGGCTTGGGGTGTGACATTTAGTTTGCCTATAACAATAGCTATTATTCTAAAATCAGTATGACTCCTTTTGAGGCTGCTAGACGTTGTAGATCACCGGTTGGGTGGTTTGAGGTTGGAGAGGTGGCTTTGTTGGGACCAGATCTAGTTATGGAGGCTCTTGAGAAGGTTAGTATGATTAGAGAAAGGTTGAAGATGGCCCAAAGTCACCAAACCTCTTATGCCGATGTGAGGAGAAGAGATCTTGAATTCAAAGCTGGTGATTGGGTCTATTTGAAGGTGTCACCCATGAAGGGCGTGGTTCATTTTTGTAAGAAGTGCAAGTTAACTACAAGATATGTGGGTCCTTATAGGGTAATGAGGAGGACTGGCAAGGTGGCTTATGAGTTGGAATTGCCTAGTGAGATAGATTTGGTTTATCCGGTCTTTCATGTATCCATGTTGAGGAAATGAGTGGGAGACCCTAACGCTATTGTGCCTCATAATGGCATGGGTGTCGTTGGAGACAATTTGACCTATGAAGAGGTTCCGATTAAGATTTTTGATAGACAAGTGAAAAGGTTTAGGAACAAGGATGTGGCTTCTGTAAAGGTCCTTTGGAGGAATCAACAAGTTGAAAGTGCTACTTGGGAGGCCGAAGCGGACATGCAAAAATGATATCCCTATCTATTCCATCCTACTCTATCCTAAGGCAATAATTCTAAGTCTTCCATGTGATATCATGTCTCATGTTCTAGCACCTAAGTCATTTGCATGCATTCATGTTTATACTGACAAGTTCATGGTGATTTTACAATTATGTTGAGATTTTTGAAATGATGTTTAAGTGCATTGTTGCATCCTCATGTGGGCTGAGATTGTCATGTTTACGTCTCTCATATACATTTATTTGACATTTAGGGATGAATGTTTCCATGGAGGAGATATTGAAACGACCCTAAAAAGTGCCCGAAAATGTGCCTCGAAAGTGTCCGAAATCATAATTTCCATATATCTCAAAATTCGTGCATGATATCAAATATTTGACTTCATATTCTTGATCGGAGGGTTAAATTGAGTGGGAAATGGGTCTTACCCAGATTTAAGAGAAACCATAGCAAAATTTGAAAATCGCAAAAACACAATTTCCAGCATGCATCCGCGCCACTGGCGCAATGCGCCAAGGGTGCGCTATAGTATATTTTTTGCCGCCAGTTTTTATCTCGGTCCAAGACTTTTGGATCTTGGGCTTAAGTGTTACCATACATGAAAATACCTACTTAGCCATATTTCGAGTCCCAAAGCTCATCCGAATCTTAAGGTTCTCATCAAGCTTCAAGTCTCCATTTCCAATCTTCTTCAAGGATTCTCCAAAGTCGGGGTATGTGGGTTTCTTTCATGAGTTCCTTTCGCCCATGATACCCAAGCTTTATTCTACCTAAAATTTCATGATCTAAAGTTGATTTACTCATGGGTCTTATTTATTATGAATTTCACTGCACACTATGTTGGGGTTTCATGAACTTTTGATTGTTTTAGCAAGTCCTGACTATGAATCTAAGATCTATTGTGAGATTTGATGAAGGATTTCGATGTATATTGTTTGAGGGTGTTACCAAGTATCTATTGATGGTTTTACACTGAATTTTCTAGCATGATTCCACTCTTGAATAGCATAGTTTTACACTAGCACTACACACCCGCTAAGTGTTTGATAAAATGTCTGGTTAATGTATTTTTGGGAATTGAAGGCCCAATGTATGTCTTATGAGTTGAATGACTATATAATAATGAAAAGGATATATATATATGATATTATCTCTATAATATTGGGAATTGACCAAGTCTCACTCGAGAGGTTGCAGGCCTGGGTAACCATGTTGAGGGGTTTGTACTACGATCGCGTCGCTTGGGAGGTGGTAGGCCTGTGAAACCATGTCGAGGGGTTTGTACCTTGATAACCATGTTGAGAGGTTTGTATTTCATCAACCATGTTGAGAGGTTTGTACCTCATCAACCATGTTGAGGGGTTTATACCTCATCAACTATATTGAGGGGTTTGTGCCTCATTCGCCACTCTAAGGAGGTGGTAGGCCTTGGATATTCACCAATAATGGTCTCTCCTTACATATGTATTAAAATGTTCTATGTAAGCATTTCTTACTACAAGCATTGATCATGCATGCCATATTGTTATATGCTACTCATTGCCTATGCTTATGCATTTCGATTATGTTAATTATTTCTTGTTGCATTTCATCCTACATACTTAGTACATTCAAACGTACAAACGCATACTCTATGCCTACATGATGTCACCATGTACGGACCGAAGCCCCGATTGATCATCCTCCTCCTCCACATGGCTAGTATGATTATCTCTCAAGCTAGTTGGTGAGTCCTCTATTCTGGGGATAATGTCTATGTTCTTATGTTATATATTATGACTCTCTTTCTATATTGTATATTTTGACTATTAGGGTGAGCACAGTTGCTTATCTTGGCTCCCGCTAAATTCTATGGTTAGAGGTATTGTTGGGCATGTTATGTATAATGCTATGAGCTTTGACTCTCTCTTGACTCTTGATTTTTATGATATGAAAGTTGTCCCCTAGCCCCGTTTATCCCTATTTACATACTTTTATTGTATTTTACTGCTTCCGCGACCAAGGATGTGTAATGATATGTTAAGAGGCTTGCTTGAGGTCCCTTCGGATTCTCCATGCACCGTGTCACGTCTAGGCCCTAGGCTTGGGTCATGACAAATGTAGAACTTGAACTTTAGATTGAAGTTTGATTAGTAGTTTTTAACTAGAACTTTTATTTAATTTAGAACTTAAACTTTCTGATTTTAGAACTTGAACTTTAAGTTGTGAATTTTGATTAAATATAATGTAGAACTTGAACTTTAGGATGTGTTAAGTTGAACTTTAGTAGTTTTTAACTTGAACATAGATTTAATTTAGAACTTGAACTTTAGGATTTTAAAACTTGCACTTTAAGTTGTGAACTTTGAACTTGAATATTTTTTAAAACTTGAACTTTAGGATTTCTTAAGTTAAATTGTAGGATTTTTTTTTCAATTGAACTTAGATTAAAGTTCATTAGAACTTGACTTTAGGATTTTAGATCTTGAAATTTATTTGTGAACTTTTGTCACGACCCGGATCTAGGGCCTAGGAGTGATATGGCGAAAGGAACCCAAGATTCCCCACACAAGCCTCAAAGTATCCGTATCAACATCATCGATTCAAAAGCGTAGATAAGTAGAAACACATAGTTCTAAGGGACAGGAAAGTAGGACTCACGCTATGGGGAAATTCAGGACTTAGGAGCTTTCACATCATAACACATAATCATACCACAAGCTTGCAACCAACTCCTAAGAACATAATCAATCGGAAACCAAGGCCACAGGCTGAACCTCTCAACACATCACTTAGCATATAATACTAAAGGAGTTTACAAAGTGTCCAACAATGCCTCTAACATAAGATAGGTCGGGGGCCAAGACATACCCCGGGCTCACTGTCAAAGTAAGTTAAATAGATGAAAACACCATCGGTAGAAAGAATGGTGGTTTGTCCTAGGCAGATAGGACTCACCACAACAAATACCACTTGAAACCCAAGCTAGACATCATACGGTGGATAGATAGGCTCCTCAGTCCCTACATGGTGATATCATGTAGGAAAACGTATGCGTTAGTACGTTTGGATGTACTAAGTATGCGGGGTGCAATGCATGTAACTTACAAACCTGTATTTCAATGGTAGATGAAAAGGGCACATATTATAGAAAGATATAATCAAGAGATAGTATAACAAGATGCCATGAAACCAATGATGCATGAAATGCTTAATGCTCGTATATATAGCAGTGATGTAACCATAATTGACATCTCAAACCCATGCAAGCTATTACATGAATTTGCCCGATGTTGACCTCCCATCAGGTGAGAGAAGATTATTTGCCAAATGTAATCTACACCACACTTTATGGTCCGGTCATTTCGTATGTAGTGGGAACCTTTCTTACGGCCTGATCATTTCGGAAGGATTTCCATATCAAACATATCATATCATATTATAATATAAATGAATAGTCATCCCTTATGACCCGGTCATTTCGGTGATGACTACCATTCCTATGTTGGCACATAGTTCAAGGAAAGGGACAGGACCCGTGGGGATAGCCTTGACGCCCCCATTCCATCGGTGCTAAGTCAACATTCCACGAGAATACTTATACATATACATTCTTTTCAAAGAACTCATTTCAAATAACTTAAATGCATAAGTGGGCTCAAATGCCAAAACGTAGTTCATAGTCATAATACTCATGCATAGGAATAGCTCATTCATACATTCAAAATGGTGCAAGCACCCATGATTCTCAATAAACCATAATCATAGACATATATGTGATCACATTCTTGTCATAAACATAATCTCATCATATCCATATCATAAAACATAATTGGGTCCAACCCATTTCATAATTTCCATAATCATGAGGTGCATGTGCCATGCATGAGATAAGAGTGACATGGGTAATTAAGATGCAAGCTTAAATCATCCATATAATATGAAGTCCAAGTAAAATCTTACATATATTCATATTTAAATTATAGAGTAAGTTACCCATGTATAAAATAAAGCTTAAAAGGGACATGTATATTCATAAATTCATAAATCCAATGTAATTCATCATATAATTGTTTAAAACAACTTAAAATCATCAAATAATTACAACCCATGTATAAATTGAATTTAATAAGCAAGACAATTGAAAACCCCAATTTTAAAGTAGCTAAAATTCAGGAAAAGTGCTCGAAAAGTTTTGGGTCTCCTTGGTTGAAAGGAACCAAAGATCAAACCCACATACCTAGACTGAATGAAGGAAATCCCAAAAGAAACTTGAAGAAGAAATGAGTTTCCTTGATCGCTAAGCTTGAGTCCACATAAGTTCTTGAGAGGACTTTTTTTGAGAGAGTTTAGAATGAGAGAATGAATTTGAATAGGGTTTTAGGTCATTAGGAAGCCTTAAGATGGTATAGGAAGTCCCAAAAATGTCATTAGAATACATTAAGTTTACAAAAATGCCATTAATGAAGCGAGTTTAAAAATTGCACTCGCCACTTAAAGAAAGGGTTCACGCCCGTGCGGAATTACATGGTCCGTGGGCCCATCCGTGAGACAATACTTAGAAAATTTGCTTGGTGGAAGTTCAAAATGGAAACCCCATACTTAGAAAAATTTACAAAATTAACTACATGGAGGAATTCACAGGCCGTGTGAGGTCACACGGTCCGTGTGAGGTCACACGGTCCGTGTGACTGCCCATATGACCACACTTAGAAAAATTACTGAACTTTTCTTCAAGCCAAGGCGGTTCCAAAGTAGGTTTCACGGATCGTATAGGGCTTCACGGGTCGTATAAGCACCTATATGAAGGTACCAAGTCACGAGATGTGAGTCCACACTTAGAATAAAATTTTGGGAAGGAAATTTATGATGCTACACCCACATGGTTCATGAGTAGACACACGGCCCGTATGGGTGCCCATGTGGCTTGCCTTAGAAAAATGGAGGGAACACAGCACAGGAGGGCTTTACTAAAATGGGCATAACTTCTTCTTCCGAACTCCAAATGAGGTGAAGCCTGATGCGTTGGAAAGCTAATTCAAAGCGCTTCAATTTGATAGGTCATGGGTCACCTAGTTTCTTTTGTGCTAAGAGATATGACCATTTAATATTTTACTTGTGTAAAAACTTAGCCAATGGAGTTCCTTTGAACTTGGCTTGATGTGGGGGATGCATGATGACACTAAAACACATAAATAAGCTTATATTGAAGGCTTTAAAGAGAACTTATTTTGAGTTTGAAGGTTTTATTCCAATCTCACAACTTACGGGGTATTACACCTCATAAGACCGTGAGGCTCCCTTGGAGCGTGATTTTGGTCTAAAACTTTTTTTCAGAACCAAATTCCAAGCTCCATTGAGGTCGTACAAAGTCTCAGTCCTTACAACTTTTAACTTGTATATAGTGAGAACTTGAACTTGAGGATTTGTTAAGTTGAACTTTCATTGGTAGGTTCTACTTTGAATTTACATTTAATTTAGAATTTGAACTTGGAAATTTTAGAACTTGAACTTTAAGTTGTTATAGTGAATTGAATATTATGTAGAACTTAAACTTTAGGATTTATTAAATTGCACTTTAACAGCTTTTAACTTGACTTTACAATTTTAGAACTTGACATTTATTTGTGAACTTTGAACTTGAGGATTTGTTAGGTTGAACTTTAGGACATGTTAAGTTGAACTTAAACTTGAATATAATTTTTTTTTGCATATTTTTTAGTTTTATATTGTGTTAGGCGTATTGTATAGATTAGAATTGAATGAAATTTTAATTCTAGGTGGGCAGCAGAAACTATAGGTTTTTACCGTAAAAATGAAGAAAAAGAGACGGATTGGTGTTACGACCCAATGCCAGTCATGATGGCGCCTGCTAGGTCCCACCTATAGGCAAGCCAATTTCCAACCCAAGGGTACCTGTCCTAGCTATCTTATCCATATCAAATTGATACAACAATGATATATATGTTGAAACCTATGAAGAACTTGGAAGTCAACTGTATAGAGCTACAATAAACACAAGGCATGGCATATACATATATCAATAATCATAATAATATAAAAATCAGAGTTCCTCTACAAATACATAAAACTACTGTACAAGGACAATATCAGGATACAAAAGATGGCCATCAACAGAAAGGAGACTACGAAGAAACCAGATCTGTCGGTGCGCACAAAAAGTCTCCTGAGAGTTCCCAACGTTCCATAACACAGCTATCACAATCGGTACCTGGACCTGCACCATGGGAAGATGCAGAAGTAGGGGTGAGTACCAGAAAAGGCACCCTGTAGGCATCATCGGTGGACAGAGTGAAATAGTGAACATAATAAAGTCCAAATATATAGAGAACTGCAGTAGTGTAGCGAAACAAACTCAAATCAATGCGTAGGCATGTATGGGAACCCTCAAACCACAACTAAACCAATCGAAGTGAAGAACAATAATAACCTGAACCAGCCAAAGTACTGAACATTGATACCTACTGATGAACACTACATAAGCTAATACCATAACTGACCCCAATTGAGGCATAGTGTTGTACGCAGGTGCATAGCCCTAGTATCTATGCATGACAAACTAGGCCCCCATAAGCCCAGAAGGTACACCCACACACAATATAGGACCTACAAATCATCACAAAGTTCCTCAGAACCATCACAGCATTCCAGAGAACCATCACAGAGCCCAGCTCTCCACATCATCAAAATAAGGGCTAGTGATACGTTGGTGTAAGGCCCTAGTGTCTAAACCTGAATGCCCCCGAGCCCCCATGAGCCGATAAGGTACACCTACGCACAATCAGCGTGTGAATAGGTGTATGGATCTACGGGTAATAAATCACAGGCCTCACCCTAACAATCATATAAATCTGGGTCCTTGACCCTGAGCCAACACGTGGCGCCTGATCCAAAATATGCATGCGAAATGGTGGGACATATCCTCAGCAGGAGAAAGAATCCCCCTTGCATAGCAAGTATGTCTTAACTCAGAATATCAACCAAGGGGCTTCACCCCCAAATGTAATAAACATGGTCCTCGACCCAAAATATCAAACAATGGAGCCTACCCCTGAAATGTAGCCAACGAAGCCGTAGGCCTAACTGCAATTGCTCAACCCCTTTTAGAATTAACATCTCGGTCTCGAATACTTGGACATGACCTCCAAAGGCTAGGACCACGGGGAGCATCACCCAGGTCTAGACACTCATGCGTGACCACCAGAGACTTTAACAATAGGGTGTGTCATCTAGGTCTTAGAGCATAACATCAAGAAAATCTCCCTCTCTCTCTCTCTAACTAGACCCGGATCGCCCAATCATATCATCTCTCCCGAATGCAATAAACAACTCATTCCCAAGGTATGGAAGGAACTCAGAGTAGCAATTAACCTCAGTATAATAGTGTGTAGACCGTAATAATCAGAATAGAATCGGGCTCAACAGGCAACCATGTTACAATCTAGCCCACCGCAAGTAATGGAAATAAAAGTGCAGTAATAACAGGGGTATTATAGGTGCCCCCAATAGATAGGCCCAGCAGAATTATAGCATGCTCGTAATCAAGTCATGGTATGACATAAAATCAATGCACAATCTCCCGGTTCGCATATCTCTGTAGCAACAGGAGATACACACTCATATAAGTGCAAGTCAAGTCAGTACGCATGCCTACCCTAGGTTCTAGATCATATTCGGCCCTTATCAGGCCCCTTTCTGTGTAAAGCAACTCATAGAGTAGCGTCGATATAACCTAAACTAAGGCCCAAGAGGCTAGATAATTAGACGAATATCACCTACCCAGAATTATATCGCAGTCCAGCTACTATTCAGGACATCACCAAGGCAACCATGTGCTGCCCCACTAAAAATGTGCCCCTCTCTAAATAGGATCCCATGCCCAGAACTAACTCGCACCACTAGTATCTCATCATTAATAATCTCGGGAAACCCATAGGATAAAACCTACCCCTCATTAATAGGGTCACACTCCCATTTGAAATAAATCAATGGCTCAATAGCAACACCTCTTGTGTCATAAAATGCAAGAAACTCTTAGGGGTGCACTATACCCGTCCCCAGTACATGATGTGTCTCTCCAGTCACTAACTAGTGGCATAAGTACGTAATAGATAACAGCAGGATATAGGATCATATAAACCACTGGGCAACACAGAATCATGTTTTATCTGGAAATTCTACCAGAAGCACTAAAAAAGAGATAGATAATTGTAGCTATATCATGGATATACATAGCAACTAGATATAGATACTAGATTCAGCGCAAAGGGTGACATGAAATCACAGATCAAACTCAATAGCTAGTATATTCTTGTAGCCTCAGACCACACACATGTACCAGTAAGATTCAAGCTCGGTGTACATACCTGTCATATGTTTATCGCTCCAGCCAACCCCTTTCAGGCCCTTTAGAAGTTATATAGTGTAAAAACTCAAGTAATATAGAATCTACAGCCAACGCAACCCTCAATACAACAATTATCATCCCATAATTATATATGTATATGTGTGTGTGTGTGTGTGTGTGTCAACAACACATAGATTGCATCCATCCATATACAACATATACTCCACAACTTAATCTAATAAAAAGTACATTTCTGCACATTCTAACTCAAATATGCAAACATTTCAGCTCAGTCTAGGGTCTAGATAAAGCCTAGGCTACCTGGCATCCAACGTCTCTTCCTTCGACTTAATCCAACCAAGCTTTTCCCCTATGAATCTCTTTTTGATGTTGCATAGTTATTAAAACATTAGTCACAAGATCATTATGACTGATTGGTTGTAAAATCTCAAAAAATGGGCGAAATTACATCAATTACGAATAAAATGGGGAAAATCAGGGCTGACACTTGAATTCAAAACCAATCCTAAAGAGCGATCCCCACATCACCCTTAGTCCATAGCTAGAAAAATGCATCCTAAAACGAACCCAAAAGATCAAGAAAAGGTCCAAAAACGAAGTTAAAAAATTTTACCAGAAAAAATATTCTTTTCAAGACTTTCTTGGTCATTTCTCAAAAACTAGATAAAATCAGCAAATGCCAAGCATACCATAGCGTTCCCCTCAGAACGTAGAATAATTTAGGTACAAATTTCACTTAATTTCATTGAGAAATGACCGAGATATCGAAATGTAAAGTTTTCAATCATTGTCGATATATCAACAATGAAAAGGTAGAGATTTACCAAAAAATACATGTCAAATCTCGAATCCTACTTCACCACGATGTTCATTGGAAAAATTCAAGTCACGTAGCCCTTTTAATCACTCAAATCGGATGAAAAATAAGCTCAAAATCACGGTGCAAAGTTGAGAGGAATATATAATATATTTCCATGGAAAACAACATATATAGCGAAAGACGCATTGTTGACACATGGCAGGTCCAAACTGCACCGTATGTCAACCACAAAACCTACCACCTCGCCCTCTCTCTTTTCGTTCTTCCCTCAATCCTTTTTTTTGTCATTTGGGCTAGTCCGAACTCTGATATTTGCAAACAAAATATGTAACCCACTGGATTTCGACGTTTCAGATCCAGCAATGTGGTTAGAATTTCCAACGGAGCTTCCTACTATAACATGACGGCCCCACTTCTTTAATATGCAACAATTAACGGAAAGCCCTGGGGTAAAATCACATCCGGACGTTCCTAGTATCAAATGAAGGGTCGACCTAGATTAAAATCAATGTTTCGGAGCTAACCATGCTATCATAATTTTCATCTGTGGCACGGTTCCTGAGGGCGTTGACTGAGTCAACTATTATCCGATTTTGGCTGCTAAATTTGCAATCTATGATATAATTGTACCAAACATGCCTCTAGCCTAATTCTACTGTTACGGAGCTAATGGAATCATTAGAATTCCATTCTGAGGTCGTTTACTAGGACTTCATGTGAAAACTTCATTTTACAAATATAATTTCCCCGTTAACAATAAGATCTACATAATCCCCGAATAACCCGACCAATAACCACCTCAATAATCCTGAGGTCATTATACACATGCCCAAATCAACATAATAACAACAAAACCATAGAAATGACCGGAGGGTCATTACCACATCCCTATTAATAAGACTTTCATCCGTGAAAGTAGAAACACAGGCATAGCTGTAGGCTCTAATCTACACCACAATTATATAAGTCATAAGCATGTTCTGTATTATACAATAACTTAGTTCCACCCTCACTATGAAGAAATCCCACTACCCATCTATATATAACAGTGAATCGGTGCGGCAATTCCAAAAGGAATACATAAGAATCCACTATTTGTCCCCTATGCTTAATCAACAGACAAGTCACGAGAATCAAATGGCTAGACATACCTGTCCTTACTACGTCACCTGATGTTCGGTTAATCATGGTTGTTCATAACTATACTCATGGATTACATATACAGCTTTTACTCCATTCTAGGCTTCTTTATACAAGTGATTCCCACAATCAATAACAAATGGCCCACAAGCTAACCAAATAACAACGTGCAATAGCTAATATGCTCTCATTCACATGTAGGACCAAAACCCCCTTCCTTTGTTGTCCAATCCACCTGGCATCGCCACCAAACATTCTCCAATATAGGAAATGCCAAACAGGCTACCCACTCAAAAGGCTCTTTTATACTTCCCTTCATCCCCAGGCATTTGTATCTCACTTCTCAAACATTGTTCTCAGTAGTTATTACCATTCAGCCCCTTATTCTATAGTATCTCACGATTAATTCTTTGGAGAAACCACAATAGCAACCACTGGTGCTTATAAGTCACCAAATTCTTGCTACCCAGCATAGTAGTCAACCCAACAACCATAATTATTCCCTCACAATGGCTCCAAAAGAACTGGGTACACCCCCCAAAATGTGTTCCACCATAAGTCCACAACCTCACTTAGTAATATCAGACAATCACCCCACTCCATGAAATCATATTTGGGTACATATAACTCATCAATTGCAATAAATAACTCATTCTCAAGGTATGCAAGGAATCAGAGTAGCAACTAACCTCAGTATAACAGTGTGTAGACTTCAATAATGCGAATAGAATCGGGCTCAGCAGGCAACCATGTTACAATCTAGCCCACCACAAGTAATGTAAATAAAAGTGCTATAATAACAGAGGTATGATAGGTTCCCCGGACATATGGGCCAAGTAGAATCATAGTATGCTCGTAATCGAGGCATGGTATGACATAGAATCAATGCACAGTCTCTCAGTCTGCATATCTTTGTAGCTACAGGCAATAAAGACTCATACAAGTGCAAGTCAAGTAAATATTCATGCCTAAGGCTCTAGCTCATTTTCAGCCCTTACCAGGCCCCTTTTTATGTAAAGCAACTCATAAGGCAGTGTCGATAAAACCTAAGCTAAGGCCCAAGAGGCTAAATAATCAGATAGATGTCACTTACCATGAATCATACCATAGTCCAAATGCTATGCAGGACATCGGCGAGGCAATTATATGCCGCCCACTAAAAAAGTGCCCCTCTCTAAATAGGATCCCATACCTAGAACTAACTCACACTGCTAGTATCTCATCACAGATAATCTGGGGAAACGCGTAGGATAAAAGCTTCCCCTCATTAATAAGGTCACACTCCCATCTCAAACTGACTAATGGCTCAGTAGCAACGCCTCTTGCGTCAGAAAAGGAAAGACTCTCTCAGGGGTACACGATACCCGTCCACAAAACATGTTGTATGTCTCCAGTCAGTAACTTGTGGCACAAGTACATAACAGATAACAACAGGATAGAGGATCATATAAACCACTAGACAACACAAAATCATGTTTAATCATGAAATTCTACAAGTACTCAGAAAAGATATAGATAACTGTTGCCATATCATATGTATACATATGAACCAGATATAGATACTAGATTCAGCGCACAGGGTAGCATGTAATCACAGGTCAACCTCAATAGCTAGTATATTCCTGTAGCCTTAGACCACACACACGTACCAGGAAGAGTCAAGCTTAGTGTACATACTTGTTACATGTTCACCGCTCTAGCCAACCGCTTTTAGGCCCTTTCATATCCATATAATGTAAGAACTCAAGTAATATAGCACCTATAACCAACTCAGCCCTTAATACAATAATTACCGCCCTATAACAATATATATATATATAAACAATACACAAATTGCATCCAGCCATATACAACATATAATCCACAACTCAATCCATAAATAATATATTTCTACATATTCTAACTCAAATATGCAAATATTTCAGCTCAGTCTAGGGTTTAGAGAAATCCTAGCCTACCTGGCATCCGACATCTCTTGTCCAAGTTAATCCAACAAAGCTTTTCACCTCTAAATCACTTTTTGATGTTACTCAACTATTAAAACATAAGTCACAATATCATTACGACTGATATGGTTATAATGTAAGAAAACAGGTAAAATTACATCAATTACGACAAAAATGGGAAAAATCAAGGCCTACACCTAAAAGGCCAAACCAATCCTTGAAAAATCATCCCCATATAACCCTGAGTCCATAGCCAGAAATTCAGCCCAAAGTGGACCCCAGAAGATCGAGAAAAGGTCCAAAATCGAAGTTAAGAAAACCTTACCAGAAAAATATTCTTTTCAAAACTTTCTCAGTCGAAATTCTCAGAAATCATACAAAATCATCAAATATCCAGCATACCACAGAGTTTCTCTCGGAAGGTAGAACAATTTAGGCACAAATTTTACTTAATTTTGTTGAGAAATGACCGAGATATCGTAATGTAAAATTTTTACTTATTCCGTACATAAACGACGAAAACATAGAGATTTACCTCAAAATACTTGTCAAATTAGAATCCGACTTCACCACGATGTTCCTTAGGAAAATTGGAGTAACTTAACCTTTTGAGTCACTCAAATTGGATGTAAATTGAGCTCAAAATTGCAGTGCAAAGTTGGAAGGACTATATAATATATTTCCCTTGAAACAACATACATATAGCTAATGACACGTTGCTAGCACGTGGCAGGTCCTGACTGCACCATGTGTCAGCCCCAAAATCTACCTCCTCGCCCTCTCTCTTTCCTTTCTTCCTTTAATCTCTTTTTCGTCATTTTTGGCTCGTTTGCACTTCGATTTTTGCAAATAAACCATGTAACCCAATGGATTTTGACATTTCGGATCCAATAGTGAGGTTAGAATTTCCAACAGAGCTTTCTACGATAAAGTGACGGTCCCAATTATTTATCTGCAACAATAAACGAAAATCCCTTGGGGGTCAAATCACATCCATACATCCCTAGTATCAAATGAAGGGTCACCCTATATCAAGACCAACGTTCCAAAGCTAATCATGCTATCAAAAGTGTCAGCTAGGACACGATTCCTGAGGGTGTTGATTGAGTCAACTATTACTCGATTTCGGTGGCTAAATTTGCAATCCATAATATAATTTAACAAAACATGCCTCTATCCTAATTCGATCATTCTGGGGCTAAAGGAATTGTCAGAATTTTGTTCCAAGAGCATTTACTAGGACTTTAACTGAAAACTTCATTTCACAGATATAACTACTTGGTTAACTCAAACAATCTATAGAACTCCCGAATAACCCGATCAATAATCACCTCAATAGTCCCAAGGTCACTATACACATGCTCAATTCAATATAATAACAACAAAATCATAGAAATGACCTGGAGGGTCATTACAATAGGGTCTTTTAGTCTGTCTCTTTTCTGCATATTTTTTCAATTCTAGAAAAACGACAAACATGGACCACTAGTCTGTCGCTTTTCTGAATATTTTTAAAATATGTTCTAGAAAAGAGATGAATTGGACCTTTAGTCTATCACTTTTCTGAAATTTTTTTTATAAGATGAATAATAAAAGTCACGGGCAGGTCCCCTAAGATCGTCACTTTTTGAAAAAAAGATTAAAACAATTTAAAAAAGTGACGTAGCTTGTCACTTTATTTAATTAATTAAAAAAACAAAAATGATGTTGTTTGTTGCTTTTGAAAAGTGTCAAGCAAAAAAGGGACGGAAGTGACTGTGTCTCTTTTCAGTCAAATTGCATCGATTTTTGGCAATTCTTTAGAAGTGAGTTATGATGCGCTGTCAAAATACAATACATTTAATGCTTAAAACTTAGGAATTTGGGTGTTCTCAATGTGGCATTTATGGTTTTTATGTGTTTTTGTGTTTTTTTTGTTGGAAAGCAAGTTGGCATGACTTTGGGGCAAAATTGCGGACTTTTCTAGTTTTTGACTTACAAGAGCCTTTACAGATTGTAGAGCATTCTTGAGTCGTAGAGGAAGGTTTCATGATAAATTCTAGTGAAGTATGATTTCTGAAGTTCAGCTATACGATACCTCTATATGGGTCGTAGATCACTCTACGAGTCGTATAGAGAGGTTTTGTGAAGATATCCAGTGAAGGATCGATTGATGCAGATGAAGTCTATCAGAGTGCAATACGATGTCATGAATCTATCTACTACTCGTAAAGTGGATTCATGGCAGTGAAGTCCAAGATTCAAAAAGCTGAATACAAGACCCCTATTATGACTCATAAATCACTTTACTAGTCGTAAGGACCTGTTGTAGAAAGTCGCGACCAGTTTTTCTATTGTTTAGGACTTAATTATAATTACTAAAATAGTACTTTTTAGGTTGTTTTTCAGGGGAGTGCAGTAGTGAAACGCCACGAAAAGTGCCCAAAAATGTGCCTCGAAAATTCTCATATTCGTTATTTCCATATATCACAAAATTTGTCCGTAACATCGAAAATCCAACTTCATATTCGTGATCAGGGGGCAAAATTGAGTGGGAGATGGATATAACCCTGATTTTAGCGAAATCGTAGAGAAATTTCATTTTCCAAAATTTACGAAAAACAGTGAGGATCTGTGCTAGGGGCCCGGATGAGAACATTTTGTTTGCAGTTTTTCTTATTTCGGCCTAAGGGTTTGGGGTCTTGGACCCATGACCTCTTATGCATAAAAACACATATACTTAGTTATTTTTTCAAGTCCATATCACTTTAGACATTCTCAAAACCCTCTCTAACACTTAACAAAATATTTTATCCAAATTTAAGTGTCCCAAACTCATTTCTGGATCTCAAGAATTTCGTTCAAGCTTCAAGTTCTCATTCAAATCTTAATCAAGGAAATCTCCAAAGTTGAGGTATGTGGGTTTCAACCATTGGGTTCTTTCGTCCATGGTGCCCAATCTTCCTTTCCAAGTAAATTGCATGTTTTCAAATTAGATTATCTATGGATATCTCTTATTATGAAATTTGATTATAAACCATGTTGGGGTTTTATAAAATGTTGATTATTTATGCATGTTTTAAGCAATGAATCTATGATCTATTATGAGATTTGATGAGGGGTTTCAATGTATCTTATATGGGGGTATTACCAAATGTTGGTGGGTTGATTTACATTGAGTTTTCTCACATAATTTCACTCTTGAATTGTAAGATTTTAAACTAGCATTACACACCCTCCAAATGTTTGATAAAAATGTCCGGTTAAGGATTCTTGAGTTATTGATGATCGAATGTATGGCCTATGAGTCAAGTGACTTTATGATGATGAAAAGGAATGTATGTATGTATTGAATTCATGAAAAGTATCTATAGTGTTGCAAGTTGACCACACCTTGTTGAGGAGGTGCTATGCCTCAACCACTATGTTGGGGGTGTTATGCCCATCTACCAATTAAGTGTTATATACCTTAATCACTATGATGGGAGGTGCTATGCCCATCTACCAGTTAAGGGGTATATACCTTGACCACTATGATAGGGGGGTGCTATGCCTATCTACCACGTTGAGGGGTATGTATCGTGACCACTTTGATAAGGGGTGCTATGCCTATCTACCATGTTGAGGGGCATATACCTTGGCCACTTTGGTGGGGGTGCTATTCCCATCTACCGATTAAGGGATAGATACCTTAATCACCCTCCAAGAGGGTGTTATGCCTTGGATTCAAAGTACTAGTTTGCTTGGTTTATGATGATGATCTCTTCCTTCATATGTAATATGCTCTATACAATCATGTTTTTACTTCAAGCATTGATCATGCACACCATATTCTTATTATTGTCATGACCCAAGCCTAGCGACTAGATGTGACACGACGCATGGGGAACCCAAAGGGGACCCAAGATAACCTCTTAACATATCACCACATATCCTTGGGCCTGGAAGCAAGTAAATGATATAAAAGATTAGAAATGAGGGCAAGGGACTAAGGGAAACTTTCATATCATAGCCATCAAGCAACAAGAGAGCCAAGGCTCATAGCATAGATATATAACATGTCCAACAATAGCTCTACTACATAGATAATAGTGGGGGCCAAGACAAGCAACCAGGCTCACCCTCATAATCAAAGTATAGAATAAAGAAAGAGAGTAACAATAAATAGCATTAGAGCATAGACCAATGTCCCGGAATGGAGGACTCGCCTACTAGCTTGAGAGATATCGTACTAGCCACGTGGAGGAAGAAGATGATTAAATGGTGCTTCGGTTCCTACATGGTGACATCATGTAGTCATGAAGAATGCGTTAGTACATTTGAATGTACAAAGTATATAGGATGCAATACAATAAGAGATAGGCGTCATTGTCAAAATGCATAAAGATAAGCAATAGATAGCATAATAGTAATATGACATGTATGATCAATACTTAAGTAAAACATACTTACATAGAACATAATATATGTGTAAGAAGAGACCATTATTGCATTGGTGGATAGTCGCACCCTACCATCCTTTGTGATTGAGGTACCAACCCCATCAATTAGTTGGTAGATCGTCGCATCCTACCACCATTGGTGACCAAGGTACAAACCCCCCGACATGGTTATCAAGATATAAACCCCCCGATATGGTTGGTGGATCATATTACCTTACAACCCTTGGTGACCAAGATACAAACCTCCTGACATGGTTATCATGGTACAAACCTCTCGACATGGTTATCAAGGTACAAACCTCTCGACATGGTTACCTGGCGCACAACCCCGAGTAAGGCATGGTCACATTCCGATACTATATAGGAGAAAATCATGTACATATGTTCATTTCATCATCATATAGTCATTCCACTCATAATACATGCATAGTACCAAGAAAACCATATCCGGACATTTTATCAAACACTCGGCGGGTGTGTAGTGCTAGTATAAAACCATGCAATTTAGGGATGAAATCATGCAATGAAATCCAATATAAAACCATCAATTAATACTTGGTAACACTCTTAAAGCAATATACATCAAAACCCTTCATCAAATCTCATAATAGATCTTAGATTGATAGCTCAAAACATGGTAAAACAGTCACAATTCCATGAAGCATTAACATAGTTCATAGTCAAGTTCATACTAGAAAACCCACATGTAAAATCGACTTATAAATATGTATTTTAGGTAAAAATGAAACTTGGGCACCATGTATGAAATAACTCAATGGTTGTAACCCACATACCTTAGCTTTGAAGAATAACTTGATGAAGATTGGAGATGGAGACTTGAAGCTTGAATGAGAACCTTAAGATTCGAATGAGTTTTGGAACTTGAAATTAGGGGTGAAATATTAATCTAAGTGTTTGAATGAGTATTAGGGAGTGTCTTGGATGATATGAAGCTAAAATATGACTAAGTATAGGTATTTTCACGCATGGGAACACTTAGGGTCAAGACCAAAAAGTCTTAGACCAAACAAAAATAACTAGGTAGAAAAATACATAGGTCTACAATGCAGACCTATCACAAAATCAACATTTACACATCTGAGCCCCCTGGCCGTGTCGCGCCAGGGGCACGCAGAGCTCACTGGAAATCACACTTTGGAAAATTGAAATTGCTAATCGTTTTCTCTAAAATCGAGGTTAGACCCATTTCCCACTCAATTTGACCCCTCGATCACGAATATGAAGTCAGATTTTTGATATCACACATGGATTTTGAGATATATGGAAATTAGAATTCCGGGCACTTTCGAGGCACATTTTTAGGCACTTTTTTGGGTCATTTCAATATCTCCCCCTTGGGAACATTCATCCCCGAATGTAAAAGAAACATATATGAGAGTCGCAAACATGACAATTTCAACCCACATAAAGATGCAACAATGCACTTAAACATCATTTCCAAATCTCATCATAAGTGTAAAATCATCATGAACTTGTCAATTTAAACATGAATGTATGCAATGACATGAAGGATGAACTTAAGACTTGAGATCATATAGAGGACTTAGATTAATACCTTAGGCTTGAATGGAGTGGAAAAGGTAAGGATATCGCTTTTGCATGTCCGCTTCGGCCTCCCAAGTAGCACTTTCAACTTTTTTATTCCTCCAAAGGACATTAGCGAAAGCCATATCCTTGTTCTCAAACTCTTCACTTGTTTGTCCAAAATCTGAACTAGAACCTCTTCATAGGTCAAATTGTCTTCAAAATTACCCCCAATATCAAGAGGTACAGTAGCATTAGGGTCTCCCATACGTTTCCTCAACTACATGAAAGACCGGATGCCTCAAGTCCATCTCACTAGGCAATCCCAACATAAGCTACCTTGCCAATTCTCCTCATTACCCTATAAGGACCCATATATCTTCGGCTCAATTTGCACTTCTTACCAAAACGAACCACCTCCTTCATGGGTGATACCTTCAAATAAACTCAATTACCAAGTTTGAATTCAAGATCCCTTCTCCTCACATCTGCATAGAACTTTTGGCAACTTTGGCCCGTCTTCAACCTTTCTCTAAGCATTCTAACCTTCTCAAGAGCCTCCATAACCAGATATGGTCCCACCAAAGCCACATGGACAACCTCCAACCACCCAACCGGTGATCTACAACGTCTACCATAGAGAGCCTCAAAAGGAGCCATACCGATGCTAGAATGATAGCTATTGTTATAGGAAAACTCAATCAATGGAAGTTGATCATCCCAACTACCCGTAAGCTCCAATACACAAGTCTTAAGCATATCCTCAAGTGTTTGGATAGTTCTTTCGGCTTGGCCATGCGTTTGAGGGTGAAAGGTCTTTGGATGTTTAACTCTTATACCGAGACCCCTTTGGAAGGACCTCCAAAAATGTATAGTAAATTGTGCACCACGATCCGATATAATGGACTAAAGAACCTTAATGCAACCTCAACAAGTCATGAATGTATAACCTAGCATATGGTCAGCCCCATATATGGTCTTAACCAGTAGGAAGTGAGCCGATTTTGTCATCCTATCAACCAATCCAAATGGAATCAAAACCCTTTCTACTCTTGGGCAACCCAACCACCAAATCCATATTAATCTCCTCCCACTTCCAAGTAGGAATCTTTATGTCTTAGGTTAGGCCACCTGGCCTTTGATGTTCGGCTTTGACTCGTTGGCAACTATGACAATTGGAAACAAATTTGGCAATGTCCCTCTTCAAACCTCGCCACTAATACACCACCCTCAAATCCCTGTACATTTTGGTAGAACTGGGGTGGATAGAATGGGGAGAGTTAGGAGCCTCATCAAGAATATTTTCTACCAAGACATCAACACAAGGTACACAAAACCTACCTTGGTACCAAAGGTCACCATCTCCCTCTGAGGAGAAAACCTCCACCTTGCCCTCTTTCACCAAGGTGTTCAATTCTAACAAGGAGAGATCAAGATCTTGCTTTTCTTTTACCTCATCAACTAAAGAAGACTTAGAACTATCAACAACAACAACAACACCATTATCAACCTCTTCCAACCTAACCCCCAATCTAGCCAACCGATGCACCTCCCTGGACACCTCTTTATCACCACCATCAACATGAGCTAGGCTACCCATAGACACCCTACTCAAACCATCCACCACCACATTAGCCTTACTGGGATGATAATGCACACTCATGTCGTAATCCTTAAGAAGTTCTAGCCACCTTCTTTGTCTTAAGTTGAGATATTTTTGAGTGAAGACATATTGGAGACTCTTTATGATCGGTGAACACATCAACATGCACCCCATACAAATAATGACGCCAAATCTTTAATGCAAGCTACTAGTTAAAGATCATGAGTAGGATAATTCTTTTCATGCACTTTGAGTTGTCTAGAATCATAGGCTATCACCTTATCATTTTGCATTAGAACACAACCCAAACCAACTCTAGAAGTATCACAATACACAACAAAACCTTCTAGCCCTTCTGGTTATGATAATGTAGGAGCAGACACAAGCTTATCTTTCAATGTTTGGAATCTCTTCTCACACTCCTCGGTCCACACAAATTTGCCTTTCTTTTAAGTCAACATGGTCATGGGAGAAGTAATAAAAGAGAACTCATTCACAAATCTCCGGTAGTAACCTGCTATGCCCAAGAAGCTCCTAATATTCAACGGGTTCAATGGTCTAGGCCAATTTCTAATCACATCCGTCTTCTTAAGATCCATCTTAATACCATCCCCCGACACCACATGTCCTAAGAAGGCAACCTCCTTCAACCAAAATTCACACTTTTCATATTTAGAATATAACTTCTCCTCCCTCAATCTTTGCAGCACAACCATCAAATGATCCCTATGCTCCTCCTCACCACGAGAATAGATAAAAATACCAATGAATACCAAAACAAACTAATCAAGGTAGGGTCTAAAGAGCCTATTCATCAGATCCATGAAAATGGTCGGTGCATTGGTCAACCCAAAAGATATAAACACAAATTCATAATGCACATACCTAGTCTCGGAAGGCCATCTTGCGAATATCACACTCTCTCACCTTCACTTGATGATACCCAGACAGAAGATCAACGTTAGAGAAGTGGCTATCCCCTTGCAATTACTCAAACAAATCATCAATTCTTGGAAGAGGATATCTATTCTTCATGGTGACCCTATAGAGTTGCTGGTAGTCAGTACACATTCTAATAGACCTATCTTTCTTCTTCACAAACAACACCAGTGCATACCAAGGTTATTGGCTGGGCCTAATAAAACCTTTCTCCAACAAGTCCCTCAATTATTCCTTCAATTCCTTTAACTCTGCCGGGCCATATGGTAAGGGGGAATAGAAATGGGTTGAGTATCGGGGAGGAGGTCTACACCAATGTCTATTTCCCTTTTAGGATGAACACTGGGAAGGTCATTTGTAAAGACATCAAGAAACTCATTTACAATCAGAACTGACTCTATGGGAAGGACTTTGGACTCCACAACCCTAACCCTCACAAGATGATAAAGACATCCCTTAGAGATCAACTTATGGGCTTTAATGCAAGAGATAAACATACCCTTGACCACCACATCATGACTCTCCCATTCAAGGATGGGTTCATTTGGGAATTGGAACTTGACGCTACGGGTTCTACAATCAATAAAGGCACAATATGCATGCAACCCATCCATCCCAACGACATCAAAATCAACCATATTCAACTCAACAAGATCACAAGGCAATATTTTATGCAAGATGCAAATGGGACAATTTCTATAGACTTATCTAAAAACAATAGATGCACCAATGAGAGTAGAGACCTCATATCACTCACACAACGGTTAGGGGTCAACATGGAACTTTTTGGCAACAAAAGGGGTAACAAAAGAAAGAGTGTCACCCGTATTAATCAATGCATACACATCAAAATCAATGATTTTCAACATACTGGTGACAACATTAGGTACCTCATCAACCCCTTGCCTCTCATGCAAAGCACAAAACCGATTGTTCCTTGGGGCACCATAACCGCATTGGCACCCTGGCCATGAGGACAAACATCCTTACCCTTGTTGCGATCAAGAGGGAAATCAACCTTTTTGTGACCCACTTCCCCATAACCATAACATGCATCGGTGTCTCTCAAGCAAGGCCCCTGTGACCCTTACCACATCTCAAACACACATCATTAGGAACAACAACACCAATACCTTGGGTCCTTGGGAAGTCATCGACAAACCCCCTATTACATGCATGAGAAGACCCTTGGCCTTGGTAAAATCGGCCACCCCTTCAACTTTGGAACTTTCCCTCAAAACGGGCCCTCTTGGCCTGTTGACCCCTTCTCTCCCTCAACTTCTCCTCCTCTATTTATTCAGAATAGGTCATCAAATGGGACAAGTCCATCTCACGAATTAACATAGCAGACCAACATTCCTCACTCACCAAGTCGGACACACCCATCACAAACTTGATCCTAGACCTTGAGTCGGCAACCAAGTGTGCAGCATACTTTGAGAGTTGGTTGAACTTGAGGGCATACTCCCTCACACTCAAAGATCCTTGTTTCAAGTTCATGAACTCCACCAATTTAGCTTCCCTAAGCTCAAGAGGGAAGAACCGATTAAGAAAGGCTTCCTTGAACTCTTCCCATAGAACCACATTGTTGACTCCTTTCACCTCCTTCTATTGATTGTATCATATTTTCTACCCCTTTGAGTTGTTAAAATCCCAACTCCGCCTCATCTTCCGACCTCAAACCCATGATAGTCAACACCTTGTAGACCTCATCAATGAATACTTGAGGGTCCTCATCTACCTTTGACCTATAGAATTTTAGGGGATTCATCCTCATGAAGTATGTCACCCGAGATGTTGGCATGAGGGGATTGGGCCCCTTGATTGGCTTGATTAGCCACAACTTATGCAAGCAAAGTGAGAGCATCCTGATGTTCTCCATGAGCCAGTTGCTCCTCAGGTGTGTGGGCTTTTATTCGTCTTGTGTTAGGCATAATTTAGCATAGCAAAGAACAATCATTAAGGGGGGAAAACATGCTTTAACTCTATATCACGAATTAGAGCATGAAGAAGGGAAACATTGCCTAAAATATCTCATAGCCTCTTACTCATAGTTGTCGTGCACAATACAATCATGAATAAGACTCTAATCGACACGTTGTATTGGACTTCGAAGATCTACCAACCTAGTGCTCTGATACCACGTCTGTCATGACCCAAACCTAGGGCCTAGACGTGACACGACGCATGGGGAACCTGAAAGGACCCCAAGCAAGCCTCTTAAAATATCATCACACATCCTTCATCGCGGAAGCAAGTAAATTACATAAAAGATAAGAAACGAGGGCAAGGGACTAAGGGAAACATTCATATCATAGATATCAAGCAACAAGAGAGTCAAGGCTCATGCATGGACACATAACATATCCAACAACACCTCTACTACATAGATAATAGTGGGGGCCAAGACAACCAACCGGGCTCACCCTCAAAGTCAAAGTATACAATAAAGAAAGGGATTAGCAATACATAGCATAAGAACATAGACCAATGTCCTCGGAATGGAGGACACACCCACTAGCTTGAGATATATCATTCTAACCACATGGAGAAGGAGGATGATCAAACGATGCTCCGATTCCTATATGGTTACATCATGTAGGCATAGAGTATGCATTAGTATATTTGAATCTACTAAGTATGTAGGATGCAATATAATAAGAGATAGGCATCATGGTTAAAATGCATATAGATAAGCAATACATAGCATACTAGCAATATGGCATGTATGATCAATACTTAAGTAAAACATACTTACATAGAATATCATACATGTGAAAAAAGAGACCATTATCACATTAGTGGATCATCACACCCTACCACCCTTAGTGATGGAGGTACCAACCCCATCAATTTGTTAGTGGATCGTCGCACTCTACCACCCTTAGTGACCGAGGTACAAACCCCTGTACATGGTTATCAAGGTACAAACCCCCGACATTGTTGGTGGATCATTTCACAGTACCACCCTTGGTGACCGAGGTACAAACCCCCCGACATGGTTACTCGGCGCGCAACCCCCGAATAGGGCATGCTCATATTTCGATGATATATAGGAGAAAATCATATACATATATTCGTTTTATCATCATATAGTCATTAAACTCATAAGATATGCATTAAACCTTCAATTCCTCAAGAAAACCATAACCGAATATTTTTATCAAACACTTGGTGGGTGTGTAGTGCTAGTATAAGACCATGCAATTTAGGGATGAACTTATGCAAGGAAATCCAATGTAAAACCATCAATCAATACTTGGTAACACCCTCAAGCAATATACATCAAAACCCTTCATCAAATCTTACAATAGATCTCAGATTCATAGCTCAAAACATGGTAAAACAGTCACAATTCCATGAAGCTTTAACATAGTTCATAGTCAAGTTCATACTAGAAAACCCACATGTAAAATCGACTTATAAATATGTATTTTAGGTAAAAATGAAACTTGGGCACCATGTATGAAATAACTCAATGGTTGTAACCCACATACCTTAGCTTTGAATAATAACTTGATAAAGATTGGAGAAGGAGACTAGAAGCTTGAATGAGAACCTTGTGATCCATATGAGTTTTGGAACTTGAAATTTGGGGTGAAAGATTTGTCTAAAGTGTTTGTATGAGTATTAGGGAATGTCTTGAATGATATGAAGGTAAAATATGGCTAAGTATAGGTATTTTCACACATGGGAACACTTAGGCCCAAGACCAAAAAGCCTTGGACTGAACAAAAATAACTGGGCAGAAAAATACATAGGTCTGCGACGCGAACCTATTGTGGAATCAACAGTAACACATTTGTGTGCCCTAACTACGTCGTGCCAGGGGTGCACAGAGATCACTAGAAATCAAACTTTGAAAAATTAAAATTGCTAATCATTTGCTCTTAAATCGGGGTTAGACCCATCTCCTACCCAATTTGACCCCCTGATTATGAATATGAAGTTGAATTTATGATATCACACATGGATTTTGAGATATATAGAAATTATGATTCTGGACACTTTCGAGGTACATGTTTTGGCACTTTTTGTGGTCGTTTCAATTATACTCACCCATTGCCTACGTATATGCATTTTGACTATGTTGCCTATCTCTTGTTGTATTACATCCTACATACTTAGTAAATTCATATGTACTAACACATACTCTATGCCTATATGATGTTACCATGTAGGAATCGAAACTCCTCACGATCATCTTCCACGTGGCTAGTTGTCATATCTTGAAGATAAAGCTTTGGTGAGTCCTCAAGTTCGGGGACACTAGATATGCTACTCTTGCTTATGTTATTTCTTTATGTTGAACTCTTGATACTATGAGGATGAGTCCGGAAAGTGTCTTGGCCCCCGCCCTATCTATGCCAGAGGTGTTGTTGGACAAGTGATCTAATTATGTTATGATCTTGACTCTTGATTGTTTATGATATTCAAAGACTTCCCTTAGTACCTTTATCCTTATTTAAATCTCTTTATGTTGTTTACTTTTCTTCAATGACCAAGGATGTGTGATTGACCTACTAAGAGGCTTGTTTGGGTCCCTTCGAGTTCCCATTCACTATGTCACATCTAGGACCTAGGCTTGGGTTGTTAATGGTCCTCAAAATCTAACACATCGCGTTTATCAGAGTCTTGATCATGGTTGTGAAGTGCATCACAACTATGAGCAAGAGGCTATGAGGCATTTTAGGAAAGATTTCCCTTCTTCAAGATCTATGTCATGCTATAGAAGTTAAGGTAAGGCTTTCCCCTAACGAATGTTCTTTTCTATTCTTTATCATACATATTCCAAGAGGACAACTAAGGAGAGATCGTTCACCCAAGGAGCAACTGACCACTCCCGCTCCTCAAGCTTATCAAGATGGCAGAGTGGCTCATAAAGAGTTTCGGGATGCTATTACCATGTTGGATGAAGCTATGACTAACCAAATCAACCAAGGGGCCCAAGCCCCTCATGCTTCCACTCCGGCCTCTAGAGTGAGGGATTTTACTAGAATGAACCCATCAGAGTTCCATGGGTCTAAGGTAGAGGAGCACCCTCAAGAATTCATGGATGAGGTGTGTAAAGTGTTGTTTATTATGGGGGTTAGATTAGCGGAGAAGGCAGTTGGCGGCCTACTAACTCAAGTGGGTGGCTCAAATATGGTTTACTCAATGGAAATTGGAGAAGGGCAATGGTGATGCTATTCTTTGGAAAGAGTTCAAGGTAGCATTTCTCATTTGATTATTCCCTCTTAAGCTAAGGGAGGCCAAAATGATGGAATTTATGAATCTAAACTAAGGGTCGATGAGTCTGAGGGAATATGCCCTCAAGTTCAACCAAATCTCCAAATATGCTCCATAATTGGTGGCCAATCTGAGGTCTAGGATGAACAAGTTTGTGATGGGTGTGTCTGATTTGGTCAATGAGGAGTGTCGTGCCGCCATGTTGGTAAGCGGCATGGATTATTCCATCCTCATAACTTATGCCAAACAATTAGAGGAGGAAAAGTTGAGAAAGAGGAGAATGGGTGAGGCCAAGAGGGCCCATTTTGAAGCTGGATTCCAAAATCTTAAGGGTGGCGGATTTCCTCAAGGCCACAAGTTTCAAGGCCAAAGTTCTCCAAATGCTCCTAATAGAAAGTTTGCTAATGATAGCCCAAGGGTCCAAGGTAGTGGTGTTGTGGTTAATACTATGTGCCCAAGATGTGGTAAGGGTCACAATGGCCCATGTTTGAAGGATACTAAAGCTTGTTGTGGTTGCCGTGAAGTGGGTCATAAGGTGGTTGGTTTTCCTCATAATCGCAATAAGAGTAGAGATGTTCGTCCACAAGGTCAAGGTGCAAATGTGGGTCCTAGGGGAAAGGGAGATCAACAAGGTGGTGCCCCAAGGCACAATCAGTTTTATGCTCTTCATGGGAGACAAAGGGTAGATGAGGTGCCCGATGTTGTCATCGGTATATTATAAGTCTTTGATTTTGATGTGTATGCATTAATAGACCCGGGTGCCACTCTTTTTGTTGTTACTCCTCTTGTTGCCAAAAAGTTTCATGTTAAACCTGAATTGTTGTGTGAGCCATATGAAGTGTCTACCCTCATTGGTGCATCCATTATTTCTACAAAAGTCTATAGGAATAGTCCCGTATTCATTTTGCATAAAATATTTCCTTGTTATTTTGTTGAATTGGATATGGTGGATTTTGATGTCATTCTCGGGATGGAATGGTTGCGTGCATATTAAGCCTCTATTGATTGTAGAACCCATAGGGTCAAATTCAAATTCCCTAATAAACCCATCCTTGATGGGAGAATCATGATGTGGAAATCAAGGGTAGATTCATTTCTTGCATTACAGCCCAAAAGTTGATTTCATGGGGTGTCTCTATCATCTTGTGAGGGTTAGGGATGTTGAGTCCAAAGTCCTTCCTATAGAGTCAGTTTCAGTGGTTAATGAGTTCCTAGATGTCCTTTCCAATGAGCTTCCCGATGTTCCTTCCGAAAGAGAAATGGATTTTGGCATAGACCTCCTTCTCGATACTCAAGCCATTTCTATTCCCCCTTACCGTATGGCCCCAGAGGGAGTTAAAGAAGTTGAAGGAGCAATTGAGGGATTTGTTGGAGAAAGGTTTTATAAGGCCTAGTCAATCACCTTGGGGTGCACCAGTGTTGTTTGTGAGGAAGAAGGATGGTACTCTTAGAATGTACATTGAACACCGGCAACTTAATCGGGTCACCATAAAGAATTATTACCCTCTACCAAGTATTGTGATCTTTTTGACCAACTTCAAGGGGCTAGTCACTTCTCTAAGATTGATCTTTGGTCTGGGTATCACCAAGTGAAGGTGAGGGAGTGTGATATTCCCAAAATGGCCTTCCGAACTAGTTTTGGGCACTATGAGTTTGTCGTTGTGTCCTTCGGGTTAAATAACGCACCAGCTATCTTCATGGATCTTATGAATAGGGTCTTTACACCCTATATTAACTTGGTTGTGGTGGTTTTTATTGATGATATCTTTATCTATTCCCATAGGGAGGAGGAGCATGTGGATCACTTGAAGGTAGTGTTACAAATCCTAAGGAAGGAAAGTTGTATGCCAAATATAAAAAATGTGAGTTTTGGTTGAAAGAGATTTCCTTTCTAGGGTATGTTGTGTCGGGGGATGGCACTAAGGTGGATCCTAAAAAGACGGAAGTGATTAGAAATTGGCCTAGACTTTTGACTCCATCGGACATTAGAAGTTTCATGGGTTTGGCCGGTTACTACCAAAGGTTTGTGAATTGTTTCTCTTCTGTTGCTTCTCCTATGACTAAGTTGACCAAAAAGAAGGCAACATTTTTTTGGACCGAAGAGTGTGAAAAGAGTTTCCAAACTTTGAAAGATAAGCTTGACTCCGCTCCTATCGGGTCTCTCCTGGAAGGGTTGGAAGGGTTTGTTGTGTATTTTGATGCCTCAAGAATTGGTTTAGGTTGTGTTTTGATGCAAAAAGGTAAGCTGATAGCTGATGCGTCTAGACAACTTAAGGTGCATGAAAAGAATTATCCTACCCATGATCTTGAATTGGCCGCCATGGTATTTGCTTTGAAAATTTGGCGTCACTACTTCTATGGGGTTCATGTTGATGTGTTTACCGACCATAAAAGTCTCCAATATGTGTTCACCCAAACAGATCTTAACTTGAGACAAAGAAGGTGGCTAGAGCTTCTTCAGGATTATGATATGACTGTGCATTATCACCTCGGTAAAGCTAATATTGTAGTCGATGCTCTAAGTAAGGTATCTATGGGTAGCCTAGCTCATCTTGATGATGGTGGCAAGGAGGTGGCTAGAGAGGTCCATCGGTTAGGTAGTTTGGGGGTTAGGTTGGAAGAGGTTGATAATGGTGGTGTAGTGGTTTTTGATGGTTCTAAATCTTCATTGATTGAGGAGGTTAAGGCAAAGCAAGATCTTGACCCCACCTAGTTAGAATTTAAGACCTTGGTGAGAGATGGCAAGGTGGAGGTTTTCTCGCAACAGGGAGATGGTTCCCTTAGGTACCAAGGTAGATTACGTGTGCCTAATGTTGATGACATGAGAATGAAGATTTTAGATGAGGCTCATAATTCTTCCTATTCTATTCAGCCCAGTTCTATAAAGATGTATAGAGATTTTAGGGAAGTGTTTTGGTGGGGTGGTATGAAGAGAGATATTGCTAAATTTGTATCCGGTTGTCACAATTGCGAACAAGTGAAAACCGAGCATCAAAGGTGGGTGGCCTAGGCCAAGATATCGAGATTCCTACTTGGAAGTGGGAGGAAATTAACATGGATTTTGTGGTTAGGTTGCCTAAGACTAGAAAGCATTTTGATTCTATTTTGGTTGTGGTTTCATTTCCTATCGATTAAGACTACTTATGGTGGTGAAGATTATGCTAAACTGTATATTCATGAGTTGGTTAGATTGCATGGGGTGCTTTTGTCTATCATTTCAAATTGTGGTGCTCAATTCACTTCTCACTTTTGGAGGTCCATCCAAAGAAGTCTTGGTGTCAAGGTAAAGCTTAATACAACCTTCCACCCTCAAACGGATGGCCACGTTGAAAGAACTATCCAAACTCTTGAGGATATGCTTAGAGCTTGTGTTTTGGAGTTTAAGAGTAATTAGGATGAACATCTTCCACTCATCGAGCTTTCTTACAACAATAGCTATCATTCAAGCATTGGTATGGCTTTTTTTGAGGCTCTGTATGATAGACATTATAGGTTGTCGGTTGGATGGTTTGAGGTTGGGGAGATGGCTTTGTTGGGTCCGAAGTTAGTCATGGAGGCCATGGAAAATGTGAGGTTGATAAGGGAAGATTGAAAACAGCCCATCGTTGAGAAAAGTCCTATGCTGATATGAGGAGAAGGGATCTTGAATTTAAGGTTGGTGATTGGATCTATTTGAATGTCTCAACCATAAAGGGTGTGGTTTGTTTTGGTAAGAACGGCAAATTGAGTCCAAGATTTTTTGGTCCTTATAGAGTGTTGAGAAGGATTGGTAAGGTGGCCTATGAGTTAGAGTTGCCCAATGATAAGAACATGGTTCATCTGGTCTTTTATGTATCTATTTTGAGAAAGTGTGTAGGAGACCCAAGTGCTATTGTGCCTTTGGATGTTGTGGGTGTGGTGGAATACAATTTGACTTATGAAGAGGTTCTGGTAGAAGTTTTGGATAGACAAGTGAAGAAGTTGAGAAACAAGGATTTAACTTCCATCAAGGTTCTTTAGAGAAACAAACAAGTTGAAAATGTCACTTGGTGGACATGCAAAAGTGATATCCATATCTCTTCCATTCTATTCAAGTCTAAGGTACTAATTGAAGTTCCCTATGTAATTTTAATTCTTAAGTTTCAGCCCTTATGTCATTTGCATGCATTCATGTTTATGGTGACAAGTTTATGGTGATTTTGACACTTTTGTTGAGATTTTTGAAAATGAAGTTTTATTGCATTTGTTGCACTCATGTATTGCTTCTCTTATGTACATTTCGTTGACCTTCGGAGAAGAATATTCCCAAGGGGGAGATATTGAAATGCCCCAAAAAGTACCCGATAATGTGCCTCGGAAATGCCCATATTCGTAATTTTCATATATCTCAAAATCCATGCGTTATATCGAAAATCCAACTTCATATTCGTGATCAAGGGAAATATTGAGCGGGAAATGAATATAACCTTGATTTTAGAGCAACTGTAGCGAAATTTCATTTTCCAAAATTTATGAAAAACAGTGAGGATCCATGCCTGGCCGCGATGCGCCAGGGGTGCGGATCAGTACATTTTGTTCCAGTTTTTCTTATTTCGGCCTAAGGCTTTAGGGTCTTGGGCCCATACCCTCCTATGCGTAATAACAAGGGTCTTGGGCCCACACCCTCCTATGCGTAATAACACCTATACTTAGTCATTTTTCAACTCCATATCAGTTTAGGCATTCTTAAAACCCTCTCTAACACTTAGCAAATATTTCATCTAAATTCAAGTGTCTCAAACTCATTTCAGGATCTCAAGAATTTCATTCAAGCTTCAAGTTTTCATTCAAATCTTCATCAAGGAAATCGCCCAAGTTGTGGTATGTGGGTTTCAACCATGGGTCCTTTCACCCATGGTGCCCAACCTTCCTTTCCAAGTAAATTGCATGTTTTCGAATTGGATTATCTATGGGTATCTCTTATTATGAAATTTGATTATAAACCATGTCGGGGTTTCATAAAATGTTGACTATTTATGCATGTTTTAAGCTTTGAATCTATGATCTATTATGAGACTTGATGAGGTGTTTCAATGTATCTTTCATGGGGGTGTTACCAAGTGTTGGTGGATTGATTTACATTAACTTTTCTCACATGATTACACTCTTGAATTGCAAGATTTTAAACTAGCATTACACACCCGCCAAGTGTTTAATAAAATGTCTGGTTAAAGATTCTTGAGTTATTGATGATCTAATGTATGGCCTATGAATCAAGTGACTTTATGAGGATGAAAAGAATGTATGTATGTATTGAATTCATGGAAAGTATCTATAGTGTTGCAAGTTGACCAAACCTTGTTGAGAGGGTGCTATACCTCAACCACTATGATGGAGGGTGCTATGCCCATCTACCAGTTAAGGGGTATTTACCTTGACCATTATGATAAGTGATGCTATGCCCATCTACTAGTTAAGGGGTATATACCTTAACAACTATAATTAGGGGTGCTATGCCCATCTACCATGTTGAGGTGTATATACCTTGAGCCCTTTAATGGGGGGGGGTGCTATGCCCATCTACCATGTTAAGGGGTATATACCTTCGCCACTTTGATGGGGGTGCTATGCCCATCTACCGATTGAGGGGTAGATACCTCAATCACCCTTCAAGGGGGTTCTATGCCTTGGATTCCAAGTACTAGTTTGTTTGGCCTATGTTGATGGTCTTTTCCTACACACGTAATATGTTCTATACAAGCATGATTTACTTCAAGCATTGATCATGCATGCCATATTGCTATTATCTTACCCATTGCTTGTGTATATGTATTTTGACTATGTTGTCTATCTCTTGTTGCATTGCATCCTACATACTTAGTACATTCAAATGTACTAACACATACTCTATGCCTACATGATATGACCATGTAGGAACTGGAACTCCTCACGATCATCCACCACCTGGCTAGTTGTGATATCTTGAAGATAAAGCTTTGGTGAGTGTTTAGGGACACTAGCTATGCTACTCTTGCTTATGTTATTTCTTTATGTTGAACTCTTGATACTATGAGGGTGAGCCCAGAAAGTGTCTTGGTCCCCGCCCTATCCATGGTAGAGGTATTGTTGGACAAGTGATGTAATTATACTATGATCTTGACTCTTGATTGTTTATGGTTATCAAAGACTTCCCTTAGTCCCTTTATCCTTATTTAAATCTCTTGATGTTGTTTACTTTTCTTCTGCGACCAAGGATGTGTGATTAATCTGCTAAGAGGCTTTTTTGGGTCCATTAGGGATCCCATTCGCCATAACACGTCTAGGCCCTAAGCTTGGGTCTTGACAAGTAGAGAACGTGACTAAAAATTACTTTTAAGGTTTTGTACTTGGAGACCTCAATTTTGGAGGAGAAGACAGTTGTGAATTAATTGGATCTTCAAATGTTGTGATTCTCAATTAATTTTGGATTTGCTTATTCTTCAATTCAATTGGATAAGTGGTTAATTATGTTTTCTAAATTCATAATTTCTTCATCTACCCGTAGCTTGAGTAGCTAAATCCACAACTTGGGGTTATGAGAACCACGAAGATCTAACCAAATAAACTTGGATAATTTGCAATTCTTAGAATGGGTATTTGCATGTAATAATCAATTCTCTTTGTTTTGCATGTTTTTTAGTGGTGGCCAATATTAGAACTTGGCTAGTGTTACCTACCCGATCCAGGTGGTAATAAATAAGAAAAGAGATTGATTAACAGGATTCTTTGATTTGTTCTTGTCTAATCAACTGTACTTGGCCAAGGGGAGGTTGACTGGGACCATGGGTAATGGTAACTATTGCACACTGTGGAGATGGGCCAAGTCATATTGTGAAATTCGCCTCTCACCTTTGACCAAAGGGCTTGGTGAACTTAAATTACCGTCCTGCATGCTATACTCTAGTCGAGAATTGGGTTAGCGGGGGATATTGATTTGGTGAATTATAGGGGACACAATACCCAAGTTTTTTTCCGTTATTGATTGTCTCCTATGATAATTAGTTTAGTTTATTTTCTTGTTGAACATTGCAACCCCCCCCCCGGAGGAATTGAGGTATTAATTACTTGGATTGCGTATTAGTGAATTCGTTGTGAGTCTCTATATTTTTTGTGGGATTTGACACTAACCTTGGCTAGAATTTATATTCGACAACAACCGCTTTACCCTCAAAAGAGAGGTGTAACATGGGCGTGATCAAAGATTATGGCGCCGTTGTCGGGGAATACGGCTAGACTAAATTGAATTCACTATATATTTTAACTCAAGTATTAATCTTTAGTTCTCTTGTGTTTTACTTTAGATTTTAATTTTTGTTTTTGTTTCTTTGCAGGGTATACTGTCACGACCCAAACTAAGTCCTAGACATGACACGGCGAATGGGGAAATCGGAGGGACCCCAAACAAGCCTTATAGCATATCATACACACATCCTTGGTAGCGGAAGCAATATAAAAAACAACAAGAGAGTAAAAATAGGAAAAAGGGGCTAAGGGAATTCTTTCATAACTTAAACATACATGAGTCAAGAGAGTCAAAGCTCAAAGCATCACTACATAATTTGTCCAACAATACCTCGAAACTTAGAATTGAGTGGGGGCCAATACAACTTTCCGGGCTCACCTTCATAGTCAAAAGCATGCAATAAAAGAAAGAGAGATCTTGAATAACATAAGATCAAAATACATCGTCCTCGGAGTTGAGGACTCACCAAGCTTGCTTTAAAGATAGTACTAGCCACGTGGAGGAGGAAGATGATCGAGTGGGGCTCCAACTCCTTTATGGTGACAAGATGTAGGCATAGAGTATGCGTTAATATATTTATATGTACTAAGTATGTAGGATGCAATGCAGCAAGAGATAGGCAACATAATCAAAATGCATAATCATAAGCGAGAGATAGTATATTAGCAACATGGCATGCTTGAAAAATAATCATACTTACATAACTTTTTTAACACAATAAGGTGACATGCTTAGATCATCCAAATAGCTTGTACTAGAGGGTGAGGGATATAGCATAGGTGATAACCCCTTCTAGTAGGTAATGGGTATTGCATGAGGGTAGAGAGATAGCATAGGTCATAACCCCTACATGTGAACATGAGGTAATACAACATACTAAATCGCATCTGAGGGTAAGGCGTACCACATAGTTCATAACCCCTTCATATGAGTATAAGACATTGCATAACATCCAATCATACCTGAGGGTAAGGTGTACAACATAGTCCATAACCCCTACATGTAGAAATTGGCCTTGTACTAGACTTTAAGGCATATAACATAGTTCATAACCCCTTCTAGTAGGCTTCCCAATTCACAAGAGCATAAACCTTAGCATAAGGGCTCAATAACTAATCAATAACCAAGACTTATATGAACCATGTAGTTATAAGGTTACTTATATCATAAACCATGCAATAGACCATTAATAACTCTAGAACCCTAAACCGGACATTTTATCAAACACTTGGTGAGTGTGTAATACTAGCGTAAAACCATGTAATTAAAGAGTAATATCATGCAAGAAATCTTGAAGTAAATCATCCCACCAATACTTGGTAACACCATGGTACAATATACATCAAAACCAGTCATCAAATCTCAAGATAGATCTAAGATTCATAGCTCAAAATATGCTAAAATAGTCACACTTTTACAAAACCACAACATAGTTCATAGTCAAATTTATATTAGAAGACCAATAAGTAAAATCAACTTAAAAACATGAAATTTATGTAAAAAGGAAGCTTGGACACCATGGGTGAAAGGACTCAATGGTTGAAACCCACATACCTTGACTTTGGAGAATTAGTTGATCAAGATTACAAAAGGAGACTTGAAGCTTGAGTGCAATCCTTAGATCCGGAATGAGATTGGGACACTTCAATTTTGAGTGAGATATTTGTCTAAGTGTTACAGAGGGTTTTGGGGAATGTCTTAAATGATATGAAGTTGAAAATGACTAAATATAGGTGTTTTACGTATGGGGAGGCTTAGGCCCATGACCCAAAAGCCTTAGGCCGAATTAAAAAAATTGCCAACAAAAATATACCAGTCCGTGCCCTGGCCGCGTCACACCAGGGGCATGAATCCCCACTCTTTTTCGTAAAATTTAGAAATTCAAATTTTGCTACAATTGCTCTAAAATCGGGGTTAGACCCATTTCCCACTCAATGTTTCCCCCTAAATAAGAATATGAAGTTGGATCTTCGATATCATGCACGAGTTTTGAGATATATGAAAATTACGATTCTGGGCACTTCTGAGGCACATTTTTAGGCACTTGTTAGGGTCGTTTCATATACTAGTAGTGTATGCCAAACACTAGGAGTCAAGGCAATCCCTTAACTCTACTTTGTCTAGAGATCTAAAGAATTACAAGAAGAATGGCCCAAGAAAATGCTAACATCGCGGGTAATGCAGCCTTGAATCAGAATGTTAATAATGGTGATCGGAATGAAAACCCACCTCCTTTGGAGAATATTTCATAGCCTTGGGATTTCAATGACTATTCTTACCAGTGAAATCAGCATATGTTGAACCCTATGGCTATGGATGTGACTAGGGATATTGTGTTGCCACCACTACCGGCTGACACAAAGTTCACAGTTTCTAGTGGTTACTTCAGATGTTGTAGAACCGTGGGCGATTTGTAGGCTTACTATTAGAGGATCCATATAGCCACTTGTATAATGTGGCATTTGTTTGTAAGAGTGTCATGGGGACACAGAATATGTCTATGGATGTTGCGGGACTTCATGTTTTCCCAGTGTCTCTTACGAGCAATGCTATGTTACGGCTATCTGAACTCCCATAGAGTTCAATCACTCGTTGGGAAGATTTTTAGAAGGCTTTTTAGAAAGGTACTTCCCTATATCGAAGAAGCTCAAGTCAAAGGATTAGATCAACGACTTTGAGCAACTTCCCGGTGATTCAATTAGCACTACATGGGAGCAGTTTACTAAGTTTTTGAGGAGAGTCCCAGACCACAAAATAGTTAATGATGCCTTGGTGGAGATTTTCTACCATGCCCTTGATGAGAATAGTCAAGACTGTGTCGGCACCATTATGGGGGGCATGTTTTTAGATCAACCATTTACAAAGATTATCGAACATATAGAGCAAATGGTCAAGACGAATCGTGCATGGGGACAACGGGATAGAGCTTCTATGAGAAGTTCATGTGTTGTCAATGTTTGTTCAAAGCAAGCCAACATCAATGAGAAGATTATGCAACAACTTGCTCAACTTCACACAAGCATGGATGTTGTGATCAAGAAGAATTAGTTAAGAGTGAATGACGAAGAATGTATGGGACAGGATGAAGTTAGCAAATTGACTGAGAAAAGCATCAGGTTCAGTTTCTATGACTGGGCTTACAAGTTGTATTACACTTTACGACTCGTAACCCCATCTCATAGATACTTCTAGTGAGCATGAACAGTGTGCACTCAACCTACGAGCCAACTTTACGACTCATAGATCAAAGTAAGAGTCTTGAATGGGGTTCGTGGAGCTCAGGTAAGGTTTTGAATTTTTTCTAAGTGTCAAGAGATCTTTGAGACCGTGACTTTTTAGTCGTAGATCCATCTATAATTTGTAATCGGGGTCTTGTATACCTAAGCCCAGTAATTTTAACCATTGACTCGGTAAAGGTATAGAAGAGGGGTCAAATTATTTTAACCCCACTTTTGACCTAATAGACCGAAAATTTCCCAAAATTTTCCCTTCCCCTATTTTTCTATCAAATTTCTAATGATCAAGCCTATTTTCTAGCAAAAAATTCTAGTACTTAGGGTTTCCTGAGTGTTCACCTTCTCTCTCTTCTTCAAGTTCATCACTACTCTTGCTAAGTTTCTTGGTCTAATTTTAACATCTATATTTTCCTTGTTCTTAATAGTTTGATTTAATGTTCATGATTGGGTTGGGTGTTTAAGCATGAAATCCTTGATTGGAATTGAATTTTGTATATGAAATTGAAGTGCCCTTGTTTAAATTGATAAATTGATTTCGAAAATTAGGTGTTTTGACACAAGTCGTACCTAGGTCTCGTAGATTTTTCCAGTGTTCATTATTGTTCTGAAGCACTGGTCTATGAGAGCACTTTACGAGTCATAGTTCTCACTACGACTCTTAAAGGGCTTTACGTAGAGCCCTTCTACAACTGAGCTAATTAAGTTTTTATGTTTCGTTTCTTGATTGTTGGGACTAATTATGTGAAACACCGCAAAACTTGCCCGAAAATGTGCCTCAAAAATGCCCATAATCGTAATTTTCATATATCTCAAAATCCGTGCATGGTATCGAAAATCTCACTTAATATTTTGGATTAGGGCCAAAATTGAATGGGAAATGGGTCTAACCCTCGATTTTAGAGCAACCATATCAAAATTTGATTTTCTAAAATTTGCAAATTCCAGAGATGATCCGCGCCCCTGGCGCGACGCAGCCAGGGTACGGATCAGTGTTACTTTCGCTCCAGTTTCCAATTTCGGTCCAAGGCCTTAGGGTCTTGTGCCTAAGCCTTCCTATGCGTAAAAATACCTATACTTAGTAATTTTTCAACCCCATATCATTCAAGACATTTCCCAAAACTCTCTCAAACACTAAGACAAATATTTCACTCAAAATCAAGTGTCCCAAACTCATTCCGGATCGAAGGATTTCATTCAAAGAGAAAGTACTCATCTCAATCTTCATCAAGGAATTCTCCAAAGTTGAGGTTTGTGGGTTTCAACCATTGGGTCCTTTCACCCATGTTGCCCAACCTTCCTTTTTTAAGTAAATTGCATGATTTCAAGTTGATCTATCTATGGGCATTTCTTATTATGAATTGATTATAAACTATGTTGGGGTTTCATAAAAATGTGACTATTTAAGCATGTTTTGAGCTATGAATCTATGATTTATTTTGAGAATTGAGGAAGGGGTTTCAATGTATATTGCATGAGGGTGTTACCAAGTGTTGGTGTGTTGTTTTGACATTAAGTTTTCTTGCATGACTTCACTCTTGAATTGCATGATTTTGAACTAGCATTACACACCCACCAAGTGTTTGATAAAATGTCCAGTTAAGGGTTCTTGAGTTATTGATGATCTATTGCATGGCCTATGAATTAAATAACTTTATGATAATGAAAGGAATGTTTATATGAGATAAATTCATGAAGAGTATCTATAGTGTTGCAAGTTGACCACACCTTGTTGAGGGGGTGTCATGCCTCAACCACTATAATGGAGATTGCTATGTCCATCTACCTGTTAAGGGGTATATACTTAACCACTATGATGCAGGATGCTATGTCCATCTACCATGTTGAGGGTTATATACCTTGACCACTATGATAGGGGGTGTTATGCCCATCTACCATGCTGAGGGGTATATACCTTGACTATTTTGATGGGGGTGTTATGTCCATCTACAAATTAAGGGGTAGATAACTCAATCGCCTTATAAAGGGGTGGTAGGCGTTGGATTCCAAGTACTATGTTGCTTGGTCTATGATGTTAGTCTCTATCTAAACATGTACTATGTTTCCACATAAGCATGTTTTACTTAAAGCAATGATCATGCATGACATGTTGCTATTATACTATCTCTTGCTTATGATTATGCATTTTGATTATGTTGTCTATCTCTTGTTGCATTGCATCCTACATACTTAGTACATTCAAATGTACTAACGCATACTCTATGCCTACATGATGTTACCATGAAGGAACTAAAGCTCCTCATGATCATTCTCATCCTCCCTGTGGCTAGTTGGTCATCTTGAAGATAAGCTATTGGTGACTCCTCAATGTTCGAAGATGTTAGCTATGCTATTCTTGTATTTTTCATTTCCTAATGTTGAACTCTTTATACTATGAGGGCAAGCTGAAAAAGTGTCTTGGCCCCCGGTCAAGTCTATGTTTAGAGGTGTTATTGGACAAGGGTTGTAATTATGTTATGTTGTTGATTCTTGTTCATTTTATGCTATTGAAGACTTCCCTTAGCCCCTTTATCCTTATTTTTATTTCTTATTTTTTTTTAATTTCTTACACGACCAAGGATATGTAAATGATATGCTAAGAGGCTTGTTTGGGGTTCCTTTGGGTTCCCATTTGTTGTGTCACATCTAGGCCCTAGGAATGGGTCGTGACAAACTTTGTGTCAGAGCACTAGGTTGTTAATGGTCATCAACATCTAACATACAACATCGATTAGAGTCTTATTCATGGTTGTGAAGTTCACCACAATTATGAGTAAGAGGATGTGAGGCATTTTAGGAAATGTTTCCCTTCTTCTTAATTTATGTCGTGCTATAGAAGTTAAGGTAAGGTTTTTCCCCCGAACGAATGTTCTTTGCTATGATAGATCATGCCCATCCCAACAGGAAGAAGTGCTCGTACACACGAAGAACAACCGGCTCATGAAGAGTTCCCGGATGCCATTGCCATGCTAACTCAAGTTATGACTAATCAAATCAACCAAGGGGCCTAATCCCCTCATGCTCCTACTCCAGCATCTAGGGTAAGGGACTTCATGAGGATGAACCCACTAGAGTTCCATGGCTCTAAAATGAATGAAGACCCTCAAGAATTTATTGATGAGGTGTACAAAGTGTTGTCCATTATGGGTGTTAGGTCGGAGGAGAAGGTAGACTTGGCAACTTACCAACTTAAGGAGATGCCCTAAATATGGTTTACTCAATAGAAGGAGGAGAAGGGAAACAACAATGTGATCCTTTGGGAGGATTTTAAGACGGTATTTCTCAACCGGTTCTTCCCTCTTGAGCTAAGGGAGGCCAAAATGATAGAGTTCATAAATTTGAAGTAAGGGTCCATGAGTGTGAGGGAGTATGCCCTCAAGTTCAACAAACTCTCTAATTATGCTCCATACTTGGTGACCGATCCAAGGTCTAGAATGAACAATTTTGTGATGGGTGTATCCGATTTGGCTAATGAAGAATGTTGTTCCGCCATGTTGATTGGTGATATGGACTTGTCCTGCCTCATGATTTATGCCGAACAATTGGCGGGGGAAAAGTTGAGAAAGAGAAGAGGTAATAAGGCCAAGAGGGCCCGTTTTGAGGGTAGATTCCAAAGTCCCAGGGTGGCTAGTTTCATCAAGGCCAAGGTTCTTCCAATGCTCCTACTAGAAGGTTTGCCAATGACAACCCAAGGGTCCAAGGTGGTGGTGGTAAGGTGCCTAATGCTAGGTGCCCAAGATGTGGTAGAGGACATGATGGCCCATGTTTGAAGGATATACTGCTTGTTGTGGGTGTGGCAAAGTGGGTCATAAGGTGATTGATTGTCTACATGCACAACATAAGGGTAGAGATGGTTGTCCACAAGGCTAAGGTGCAAATGCGGGTCCTAGTGGAAGGGGAGGTCAAGAAGGTGGTGCCCCAAGGTACAATTAGTTCTATGCACTCCAAGGGATCAAAGGGTAGATGAGGTGCCCGATGTCATTACCAATATGTTAAAAGTCTTTGATTTTGATATGTATGAATTGATAGACCTGGGTACCACTCTTTCTTTTGTTACTCCTTTTATTGCCAAAAAGTTTCATGTTGAACCTAAATTGTTGTGTGACCCTTATGAGGTATCTACCCCTGTTGGTCCATCCATTGTTGCTAGAAGGGTCTATAGAAATTTTTTCATTTTCATTTTGCATAAAATATTGCCTTGTGATTTTGTGGATTTGGATATGGTGGATTTTGATGTCATTTTTGGGATGGATTGGTTGCATGCATATTATGCCTCTATTGATTGTAGAACCCGTAGGGTCAAATTCTAAATTCCCTAATGAACCCTCCCTTGAGTGGGAGAGCATGATGTAGTGATCAAAGGTTGATTCATTTCTTACATTAAGGCTCAAAAGTTGATTTCTAAGGGGTGTCTCTATCATCTTTTAAGGGTTAGGGATGTTGAGTCCAAAGTCCTTCCTATAGAGTTGATTCCAGTGATAAATGAGTTCCTTGATGTTTTTTGCTAATGAGCTTCCCGGTGTTCCTCCCGAAAGGGAAATAGATTTTGGCATAGATCTTCTTCCCGATACTCAATCCATTTCTATTCCCTCTTATCGTGTGGCCGCGACGGAGTTAAAGGAGTTGAAAGAGCAATTGAGGGATTTGTTGGAGAAGGGTTTTATTAAGCCTAACCAATCACCTTGGGTGCACCTGTATTGTTTGGGAAGAAGAAGGATGGTTCTCTTAGGATGTGTATTGACTACCAGCAACTTAATAGAGTCACCATCAACAATAAGTACCCTCTACCAAGGATTAATGATCTTTTTGACCAACTTAAAGAGGCTAGTCACTTCTCTAAGATTGATCTTTGGTCCGAGTATCACCAAGCAAAGGTGAGGGATTCTGATATTCCTAAGACAAGCTTTCGGACTAGATATGGGCACTATGAATTTGTGGTTATGTCTTTTGGATTGACCAATGCACCGACTATCTTCATGGATCTTATGAATAGTTTCTTCAAATCCTAGCTTGATTTGTTTGAGGTGGTATTTATTGATGATACCTTGATCTATTCCCATAGTAAGGAGGAACATGTGGATAACTTGAGGGTAGTGTTACAAATCTTGAAAGAGGAGAAGTTGTATGCCAAATATGAGAAATGTGAGTTTTGGTTAAAAGAGGTTGCCTTCCTAGGTCATGTGGTGTCGAGTGATGGTATAAAGGTGGATCCTAAAAAGACAGAGGTAATTAGAAATTTGCCTAGACCTTTGACTCCATCGGACATCAAAAGTTTCTTGGGCTTAGCGGGTTACTACCGGGGGTTTGTGAATGGGTTCTCTTCTATTGCTTTTCCCATGACTAAGTTGACGCAAAAGAAGGATAAATTTTTGTGGACCAATGAGTGTGAAAAGAGTTTCCAAACTCTGAATGATAAGCTTGCGTCCTCTCTTATCTTGAGTCTACCGCAAGGATTAGAAGGTTTTATTGTGTATTGTGATGCTACGAATTGGTGTAGGTTGTGTTTTCATGCAAAATGGTAAGGTGATAGCTTATGCCTCTAGACAACTTAAGGTGTATGAAAAGAATTATCCTGCCCATGATCTTGAATTGGCCGCCGTGGTATTTGCTTTGAAATATTTAGCATCATTATTTATATGGGGTACATGTTGATGTGCTTATCGATCATAAGAGTCTCTAATATGTGTTCACTCAAAAAGACCTCAACTTGAGACAAAGAAGGTGGTTAGAGCTTCTTGAGGATTATGATTTGAGTGTGCATTATCACCCCAGTAAGGCTAATGTTGTGGTCGTTGCTTTGAGTAGGGTGTCTATGGTAACCTATTACATATTGATGATAGGGTAAAAGAGGTGGCTAGAGAGGTTCACTGGTTGGCTAGATTGTGAGTTAGATTGGCGGAGGTTGATAATGGTGGCGTTGTGGTTGTTGATGGCTCTAAGTCTTATTCATTGAGGAGAAGAAGGCAAAGCAAGATCTTGAACCCGCCTTGTTAGAACTAAAGGACTTGGTGGAGATAACAAGGTGGAGGTTTTCTCCCAAGGGGGAGATGGTTCCCTTAGGTACCAAGGTAGATTGTGTGTGCCTTGTGTTGATG
>JAPFFP010100149.1:0-19811 GCA_026153255.1 Solanum medicagineum | reverse complement strand
CGAGGGTCCCCTGGAAACAGCCTCTCTACTTTTGTGGTAGTGGTAAGGTCTGCGTACATTTTACCCTCCCCATACCCTACTTGTGGGATTACACTGGGTATGTTTTTGTTGTTGTTTATGAATAATGATAGAGGATATCTCACCTAATAATTGATTAAGGAGATATATTATGACTTATGATAACAAGGGATTTGGAATTGGATAATATTTTGGATAATTTTCCTCCCACATGATATTATGTCTTCTGATCCTTTGTCATTTTGAGAATACTACCTAGCACTAAGTAGACTAGGGATTAGTAATCGTGTTATAAAACTTCATGCCACTATAGGTAAAGGAATTTGAGATGAATACACAAATCTCTAAAAGGTGGGTACCAAAAATATCAATGCTTCAAAGTAAGAACCTGATTCAAAAAGCTAGGGGTGAATCCACTTAGGCATTATAGTGTCTATCTTGATAAAGTATTCTCCCCCTTTTGTTAGGTCTAGGGGTAACATCGGGACTCCATATTATAGCTCACATAATTTATGTCAGTTATGATCTCACTCATGATTTATGGCGTACTCACTCATGGTTTGTGACACACACAATGATCTAAGATGCTTACTATGACCTGTGAAGTGTACAAGCTTTAATGAATACTTTCTATGCCTTATGATTATAACATCCGTGCATTGAACAAGCTTCTCTAAGGTTGCATTTTGATTTTCACTGACATTGGGCCTTACACATGACACACTATTATGCTTAAGTGGTTTGCTTATAATGTTCTCTAACCTTGATTACTACATCATTTCAATTAATGAATACATTGTATTGGTTGCATACTTAGTACATTCAAACGAATTAACAAATAGTTTGCCAATATTGATTCATAATATAGGAGAGGCCGCTCACCCTACTCACACTCTACCTGCTTGCTTGGAGTTAAAGATTTACTTGGTTGGTAAATCCTCATGGTCCAAGGCTATTCTATTATAGTTTTATTTGATGATCCTAGTTGTTCTATTTCTAGAATTACTTCTAACTTTTTATTGAAGGTGAGCTAGGAACATATCTTCGTCCCCGCCTATGTTAGACTACGTAAAAACATTATTGGATATTGGACATTAGTCTATGTGTAATATTATGAGCATTTCAAATGTTAGGATATGATATAATATGGTAAAAATATTTAACAAAATAGCCTCAGTGGATTTCTAGGTCCAGAAGATTGCAATATAAAATTTTGAGAAAATTGCTTATCTAGAAGGGTACGCGACACGAGCGCGTCGCAGACTTATATCAAGTTTGTTCGAATTTTTCCTTAGACAAAATATAATGACCCTCCAGGTCATTTCTATGTTTTTGTAGTTTTGTTTGTTGATTTGAGCATGTGAATAATGACCTCGGGCCATTGGTGATTTGTTTGGATTGTGGGGATGGCCATTGGTTGGGTTATTTGGGAGTTGTGTGGATTTTTGAGTTAACCAGGAAGTTATACCAGTAAAATGAGTTTTCAGGTAAAGTGTTAGTAAATAGTCTCAGAATGGAATTTTGACGGTTCCATTAGCTCTAGAACGGCCGAATTAGGCTAGGAGCATATCCTGTACAGTTATATTGTGGTTTGCTAATTTAGTCGTCGGAACCGGTTAATAGTTGACTCAGTCAACACCCTCAAGAAATGTGCCCGAATGAGAATTTTGATAGAGCAATTAGTCTAAGAATGCCGATTTTGGTCTGGAATGACCCTTCATTTGATACACGGGATGTCCGAATGCAATTTGACCCCGAGGCCTTTCGTTAAACATTTTGTATAAAGAAGTCGGATCCTCACTTTATCATAGAAAGCTGCGTTGAAATGTTGCCTGCACCATTGGATTTGAAATGTTGAAATCCATTGGGTTACATAATTCATTTTTCAAAATCAAAGTCCGAACGAGCCCAAGACGGCAAAAAAGGGAATCAAAATATTAATGAAGAGGGATGATCTGGCACTATCTAAGGCTGCCACATAGGCTGACGGAGGGATGCCATGTGGTAGATAGGAGGCAGGGATCTGGCAGAAGAAATGTATAGCCTTTCCAAAGGGAAATTTATATATAAATATCTACAAATTTTCTCCAACTTTGCACCTCAATTTCAAGTTCAATTTTTATCTGATTTGAGTGATTTAAAAGGCTAGGTGACCAGATTTTCTGAAGAATGCCATGGAAATGTTGGCTTACAATTTTAGCATGTTTATCAAGGTAAAATTACCATTTTTCATTGATGATATATCATAAATGAGTGAAAATTTATATTGCGATATTCGATCATTTCTCAACGGAATTAAGTGAAATTTGTGTCTAAGTTGTTCTATTTTTCAAGAAGACCATTGTGGTATACTTAGATCTTGTTAGTTTGGCTGCATTTTTGAGGAATTTGACTGAGAATTTATGTAATAAATGTTTGTCGATAAGAAATGCAACCTCATTTTTGAGCCGTTTCTCTATCTTCTGAAATATGTTCTGTGCTCAATTTCTAGCTATGGACTCGGGGTGATATAGGGATTATTTTATAATGGTTGGTTTGATATTTTGATTGTGGAACCAATTTTTCCCCATTTTATTCGTAATTGATGTAATTTCGCCCATTTTTTGAGATTTTATAGCTAAACCAACCGTAATGACCTTGTGGATCATATTTTGACAGTTGGCAGCGTCAGAATGCAATTTGAAGGGAAAAGCTTGGGTGGATTGACTCAGGATATGAGGGATCATATGCAAGGTAGGCAAGGCTTTCTCTAACCTTCGATTGAGTTGAAATGTTTTCATATTTGAGTTGAAATGTATAGAAATGTACCATGAATGGGTTTAAGCTATGGGATTTATGTTTCATATAGGTGGTTGTGAATCCACATGTGTTATATATGATTGTATGGGACGACAATATTTTATTAAGGGTTGTGTTAGTTGTAGCTACTATACTAGGTGAATTCATACACTCTTTGGATATGAGAAGGGCCTAAAGGGGCTTGATGGGCTGAGAACAAGTGGCAGGTATGTACACTGAGCTTGACTCTTGCATGTATGTGTGTGTGGCCCGAGATTAGTAAACAAAACTCAGTTTTGAGAATTGCAAGTGATTACATACCACCTTGTGCACTTATTCTAGCATTTGTACCTGTTTTGAGCACTTGTGATTGCCTAGATTATGGTAGATTTGCCTAATTAAACACGATTTTGTGTTTCCCTTTGACTTGTATGATCTTGTATACCGATGTTATCTATTATGTACTTGTGCTACTAGTCAGCGACTAGAGAAACACACCATGTTATAGGAACGGTTATAGGTGTGCTTCTAAAGGTGCCTTGTTACCTGTGATGCATAACATGTTGCTACTGAGCCACTAGCGGATTTGGGATGGGAGTGTGAACTCATTAATATGTTGTAGGTTACGTCCTATGGGCTTCCTAAGCTATCTGTGATGAGACACTAGCTCTGTGAGTTAGTCCTGGGACTGATACTCGATTTTAAGAAGGGCACATTATTAGTGGGTCGGTGCTTGGTTGCCCTAGGAGATATCCTTTGTGGTTCCTGGGCTACAATATGATTCTAGTAGGTGTAGTCCGTCATATTGTCTAGCCTCTTGGGCCTTAGCTTAGGTTATACCAACCCTGGCCTATGAGCTGCTTTACACAGACAAAGGGCCTGGTAAGGGCCAAATATGGGCTTGTGCCCTAGGATAGGCATGTGTTTGACTTGAGTCATACCTTTATAAGTGTGTATAGACTATTGTTACTGAGATACAATGACCAGGAGACCGTGTATTGATTATAGGTCGTACTATAGCCTGATTCTAGCATAGATATGACTTTGTTGGGTTTGGTTGTACTTCATACTTATGATATATTATGATTATCTATATTTAGTCTGTGCACTTGTGATTGACGAGGTTATGATATACTTGTATTTTGTTGGGCATGACTCCACTATGATTTGTGATACATATACACTCTGATATACTGCTGATAGTTGTGGTGCGCTGGTTCTTTCCATCTGATTTGATTTATCTATCTTTATCCGAGTGAGGTGGTGGATTGTGTGGTTTAATGCTTATGATATTGTTGAGAGAGATGGTATGTTTGGGGGATTTGAATCAGCATAGGCTAGAGAGTGATCGACTGGTTCTACACTTCGAAGCCTAGATAACGTACCCTGTAGTTCAAGTCTCCAGTGGCCACATCCAAGTGTATGAGACCCTAGGTGATACACCCCATAGTCCCGTCATTGATGGTCATATCGATGTTTCTGAGACTGGGTTGCCGATTCTAAATAGGTCTAAGCAATTATTGTTACTTGGGGCTTGAGGCCTCTTTACTACACTTTGGAGGCTAGGCCCCGTTGATTGATATTTTGGCCAAGGATTCCGTTGATTCCACTTTGGGGTGAGACCCTGTGATTGATATTCTAAGTTGTGACACATTTATTATGCAAGGGGGATACTTTCTCCCGTGGGGGATAAATCCCACCATTACGCATGTATATTTTCGATCGAGTTCCACGTGCTAGCTTAAGTTCCGGGACTCGATTGTCATGTGATTCATAGGGTGAGACTACATTGTTGATTACCCGTGGATCCACATACCTATTTATACCCTAATTGTGCATGGGTGTACATTATGGGCTTCTAGGGACTCAGGGAACGTTTAGGCTTAGACACTAGGGCCTTACACTCACGTACAACTGACCTGTGATCATGTGATATTAGGAGTTGGGTTCTATTATGATTCACTGATCAATATTGTGCACGAGTGTACCTTTTAGGGTTATGGTGTCCCAATTGGCATCCATACATAGATACTAGGTCCTTGCACCCGCGTACAACATTATGCCTCAGGTGGGGGCAGTTGTGGTATTAGGCATCACAGTTTTCGTCAGTTGGTATCAATGTTCATTACTTGGGGTTGTTCTGATTTTCATCGTTCTTCACTTGGGTTGGTTTAGTTGTGGTTGAAGGTTCCCAAATATGCCTAGGCCATGATCTGAGTCCATTTTTCTATGGCACTGTAGTTTCTAGATATTTGGGCTTTATATATGTTCACTATTTCACTCGGTCGGCCGATGATGCCTGCTGGGTGCCTTTTTTTGGTACCCACCCCCCATATTTCTGCATCTTCCCCTGATGCTAATCCATGTATGGGTCATGATTACTAAGTTCAGGGTATCTAAGAAAATAGGAGTCTCCTTTTGGGTGAGCATCGACAGCTCTAGCTTCGCGCGACTCCTTTATCTTGATGGCCTTATTTTACTTTCAGGCATTGGCCTTTTACATTAGAATTATGTATTTGTAGGTGCACTCTGGTTTTAATATTATTATTATTATCATTATTATTATGGTGATGTCGTCGTGTCTGTTATAACTCTATACAGTTGACTTCCAGGTCCTGGGTAGGTTTCGATTATTTATATAGTTATGTTAGCTACGGTTTGACTAGAGAGCTCGAACAATTACCCTGTAGGTTGAGTAATTGACTTGCCTGTAGGTGGGATCTAACAAGCATCATCATGACCAGGATGGGGTTGTGACAAGTTGGTATCAGAGCTTAAGGTTCACTAGTCTCAATTGTATAGAACTACCTTCTAGTATAGTCCTATGGATGGGTACGAAGACGTCTGTGTCCTACCTTCAAGAGGCTATGAGATGTTTAGGAACTTTTTTATGTTGTTAATTCTTATTGTGTATCTTATCAATAGTTCTTCAATTTTATAGAATTTGTCTCTATTAATTTCTTTGTGTGGATGTTGCGTAGAGGTCAAACTCCAGGTAGGGGAAATGTTGTGTCGTAAGTCCCAGATAGGGAATGACCTCAAAGCCTATTAAGCAGAGGAAGGATGCCCCTGAATTTTGACAGTTGGATAGGAAGCCTACAGGTATTGAGATTGTGGGAGCCTCAGAGAAAGGCTTTGTGATCAGTTACTTGTTTGGTGGCGACTGTGTACTGTACTAAAGGAGATGTTATTGGGGATGGAATTCTGTGATATGTGTATCTGTACGTCAACTGCTAGGTAAATGTTATGTGGGTTGTGCATACTTCTCTTAGAGATTTTAAAGGCAAGAAAAGTTGTGTCTAAGGTAATGCTAAGCATTAGTGCTTTCTATATATCTGTATTCAATTATTTAACTGTTGGTTTGACTTGCTGGGTTTCCTAATGTGGATGAGTAGGTAACACCAGATGGGATTTCGAGTAATTATCACCTACGTTACGAGTATACCCTGTGTCATGCCCCGGAAGGGTACCCTAGATGTGGCCGGCACCTAGAGACTATTGCTAGTCCCCAAGCGAACCACTTGGCCTCATCACAATCATCCATCAATACATATAACTCAGAAAACTCAGCGGAAGACTAAAATAGAAGTGAGCAATTTAATCTCAAACGTTATAAGTAAAATAAGATAGTATGAAAGAAGCTAGCTCAACAAGTCTCAACATCAATACTCAACTCTAGTCTATGAAGTCTCTCACTATCAAGCGGTGCCAATGACAAACCTATGACTACCTCAAAATAAAATAAAACTACTCAAAGTCTAATAAGCAAGATGAAAATAAATGCAATGATCCTCCAAAGTACTGGAGGGTCACCAACTCAGTTGAAATGCTCAGATCCTCAACGGTGCACCTGTTGACGATCTCTAGTACCTGCCTCTGCATCATAAAATGATGCAGTCCAAAAGGGGACATCAGTTGTGGAATGTACTGGTATGTAAAATAGCTGAGTGAAACAGAAACAAGTAGAATAATATAGAAACAATATCAACTCAAAATAGTACTTAATCAGAATGTCAAATGTCTATCTAAAGCAAGAATAAAGAGTAGACAAGTGACCTATCAACCAATCAAGCCTCATCAATCAACTCAACTCAACTCGATGAAACTCAAGTCGACTCAGAGTACTCAATGCAAGAACTTTATGGGAGTTTCTCTTATGTGATAACAATCACTTATGAGCTATTGATTGTACAACAATCCTGCTGATGTTGCCATAACTATTCCATACTTGCCAGGTAAAGAACGAATCGAATCCACTAGGAATCCATCCTCAACAAGTCCTCTATTGATTTTAGGACTTATACTCAAGAGGGAACCTCAATATAATGGTTCTAATCCTCACTTATGCTTGGCAACGTAGTTAATGAGTGCGAGTTGGATTTGCTCTTACTTATTTCAGTGCTCGATACTTCTCCTATGAGCTAAGGCTCATAAAAATCCCCCATCGCAGTTAAATCATCTCAATTAGCCTCGTGGATGCATTCATCATCTCAATCAGTCTCATAGAGACTCTCATCATCTCATCCACTCAACTCAAATGGGGCCTTTTGTCCTAACATCAATCAACTTATCAACTTAGTGTTCATTTAGGAATTCAAGGACTCAAATCATTATCATTAATATGAAGTCATTTAGACAAACTCTAGAGCTCAATTATGAATATTCATAGGATCATCAAGCTCAATTAACTCAACCTCATACTCACATCAAGATTTCAATCCACTGCTCAAGTCGAGGCTCTAGACTACATCCCTAGGTTCATTCATGCATGCTTTCATAATTTAATATATAGAGTTTGTATAATATCTCATGAAAAATATTCCATTCAAGAAAAAAAGTCTATGATGATCATCAACATACAAAAATACATATAATAGATATAATGTTCAAGAAAATAATCACGAATCTCAAAGTTATGTGCCAGTCTGCATGGCCTTTGATGCTCATGGATAGCTTGTTCGACGGGCTCCTCATGTCCTTGAGGCTCAGATTGGTTAACATTCTGTCTGGGGGGATATCCTCTACCTCTGACGACACTTCTAGGAAATGAAAAAGTTAGTAGAAAAAACTACCTCACAATCTTTACAATCAACATCCGCCTCTAGTCTATGAAGCCTCTATCACTATCAAGTGGTGCCAATGACAGACTCATGGCTACCTCAATCAAAATAAATCTAATCAATTCTAAATTTAAAGCGAAATAAAATAAATATAATGAATCCTCTGTAGTAGAGGAGGCTCACCAATCAGCTGAACGTCCTAGATTCTCAACGATGCGTCTGCTGATGATCTCTAATTCCTATATATGCATCATAAAATGATACAGTGTCGAGGGGTGTCAGAACGTGGAATGTACATTACGTAAAATAGCTTAATGAAACCGAAATAAGTAGAATAATATGGAACAACAATCAACTCAAAATAATAACAAATCAACATGTCAAATGTCTATCTAAAGCAAGAATAAGGAGTAGATAAGTGACACATCAACTAATCAAACCTCATCAATCAAATTATACTCAACTCAATGGAACTCAACTCAACTCATCTCATCTCATCTCGACTCCGAGTACTCAAGGTGGGAGTTTCTCTTGTCCGATAACAATCACTTATGAGCCAGTGATTCTATAATAAGCCATCATTGTTGCCACAACCATTCTGTACTCGCCAAGTAGAGAATGAATCAAAAACATAATGGAGAAATCCAATATGGAGACAACAATCTATAAGTCCTCTATTGTTTCAGGGACTTCTAATTATAGGGAAGCTCAACATATTGTAATGTGATAGTGCTAATCCTCACCTACGCTTGCCTACCTAGTTTGATGATCATCATCAACATAACAAAATACATGTAATTAATATAATTTTCAAGAAGATCTATCAAGAATCATGTGTGTAGACACATTAGACTCTCAACTTTTCTATGACCATCAATGAGTCACATGAGAGAACAATCTCATACTTTTAGTTTCACCTTACATACCTAGGGTGAAGCTATCAACAATCAATTTCAAAAATTTGCCTTCGAATTCTTTAATCTACGCTTCTCTCTTCTTTTCTCTCAAGCCCTAACTTTCTCCAAGACTTAGAAAGGACTTAGAACGGGGGTTTTGACCGTTTTTATACTCAAAATGACCTATTATGATCGTGTATTGAGTTTAGGAGGGGTTGAAAAATTATTCGGAAAGCCCCTCATGAATTTAAGAAAAAAATTCAACTTGGAATAGCCCAATCTGCAACGTGGACTGGGCGCACACATATGTATTTTTCCAAAAATTTTTCGAATGAGTTTTTTCAATCCCATCGAAAAAATTGAAAAAAAAGAAAGTCTAAGTCTATGACAAAGGCACAACGCGCCTCTGTCATGCATAGACACTGCTTTTCATTTTTGAACAAAAAAAGTTACGTTTTGATCCGGTCGCTCTAAAAATCGATCAAGACCATTTTCTCACTTAATTTTCATGATGGTCGCATATTTGGCCTAGAGTTTGAAAATAGAGAATGGGAAGAGGTATTACACACACATCTCTTCTCTAGGGGTATTTCGGTAATTTTTTCGAGTGTTACATCATCTCCCCCTTGTGATCATTCATCCTCGAATGATGAGTCAAGGTAGATATCAAGGCATAAATAGACTCAAAACTCATCTCCACATTCAGATCTATCAATCAAACTTTCGACTCCTCATCAATATCAATCAGCTGTATCCGAATGCAAGAATAGACAATCAACTCAAGAATAAATCAATCAATTTAGCTAAGGGTAAGGAAATTACCTTCAACATTCTCATCATTGGGAACGAATAGGTGTAGATATTTCTCTTTCATCTCTTCCTCAGCTTCCCATGTGGCTTCCTCAACGAATTGATTTCTCCACAGGACTTTAACTGAGGCTATCTTTTTGGTTCTCTACTTGAAATTTGACGATCAAGGATTCGAATCAGAATCTCGTCGTAGGAAAAGCTATCCTTCACCCTGATACTTTCAATAGGGATCGCCAAGGCAGGATCTCCCAAGAACTTCTTTAACATCGAAACATGGAATACAGGATGAAAACCGTATAACTCAGGAAACAACTCTAACTCATAAGCAACCTTCCCAATCCTCTTTACAATCTGATAAGGTCCAATATAGCATGTAACACCACAATTTTTTAAGTTAAGACCGAGTCATCATTAATATGATATAGGATTTTAATTGATGATTCCTAATTGAGTATAGGTGTTAAAGTCAATTTTTTTAGTTTGGAAATAGAATTAGAGATTATCTAAGGTCACGAACCCTCTGGTTCGAAGTTAAGCTAAAAACTTTATTAGCGTTTGAGTTCCAATTTAAGTTTATAGGTGGAGACCGATGAATTTTAGATTTTATATACATTCTAGGATCTATTCCTAAGTATTTAAAGTATATTATATGTGATTTAGAGTCACAAGGGACCTTTTACATCAAGTTAAGTCCAAAGAATTTCTAAAGACTAACTTTTCGTATGGGTTGATAGAAGGGTCAACTTCAAATAACCATATCTCCTAAAGTATAACAAGTTAGATGACCCATAATATATCAATCAAAGATATTTGAATTAGCTTTCCAACACATCTAATTTCGCCTTAATTCGAGTTTAGAGTAGAAAGTTATGACCATTTTACTAAACAACTGCAGAGCTCTTTGAAGGTCCGCGACAACTCTATGTCGCGGACCTAAATCGAACCCTTTATGGATAAGCTAAATGGAATCATTTCTTTTTATCTTGAGGTTACTTTTATTCTAAAACATTTGGGGGTCTATTTAATGTCCCAAAACGCATAAAACGTCAGTTTTTCATAATTAAAACCCTCCATTAATCCTAAACATAAATGCTTAAGAATTATCAAGAAACTCATAAAGTTAGGATTAACTTTTAAGATTCATCCTCAAGGTAAGTTGTTCTTCATAAATTTCAATCTACCCAACCCAGATTACTTAATTTATTCATAAATTTCTAATAGAATCTTAAATCATAACCTAGGAATTCAAGAAAATGAATTCAAGAATTTCAAGAAAGGATTTCTTGATTCTTGTTTTTCAAGAATTAGGGTTCTTCATAAGAACTCTAAAGATTCCAAGTCAAGAATTGAAGAATCAAAGAGAAGCCCTTCAAACAATGTCATCCTAAGTTCTTTCACTTTAAATGGACTACCAAGATCAAGGATTTTCTCTAAGAAAGATAGTATTTAACAAATTTCAATTGTAATATTAATTTTCCAGGCATGTAAGGTTAAAATAAAGTATGAGATTGTTGTCCCATGTACCCATAGATGGTTATAGAGGAATTGAGAGTTCATGAGTCCCCATAAATATTTCTTGAAGATTTTTCTTGAAAGTTATATTAATTACAGGTATTTTCAATGTTGATGATCATCATAGACTTTTTGCTTAAATTGATTACTTTTCATGAGATATTGTATAAACCCTATATGTTAATTTACTAAAAATTGCAAGAATGAATTTAGGAGATGAGTTTAGAGCTATTATACTATGGATGTTCTTGTAGTCTATGATGGTGGTGCTGATTGAGGATGTTGATGATGATGTTAATGAGATCGATGTCCCTAGAGTGTTAAAGAGCTTGAGCTTAATGTTAAAAGAATGTTATGAGTCCATGAGTTGATGGTTGATGTAATCCATTGAGTTAATGATGTCTAATGAGTCTACGTGAAGATTAATCTTGATAATTGATGTCTTATGAGTACGTTGAGTCCTGGGAGGAGTATCGAGCACCGAAATAAGTAAGAGTAAGTCCCACTCGTACTCATTAACTATGTAGACCGCGTAGGATAGAAATGAACCATAAAATTAGATTTTCCTTAGTCCTAAAAGAGGACTTGATGTTCTTTATTTGTGGATCCACAGATGTGCTTTCCTTTACCCCAGCAAGGTACTGAATGGATGTGGCAATTATATTGCTTCGTTGTATAATCACCAACTCATAGGTGATTATAGTTAGTTAGAGAAACTCCCAGGTAGGTTTCCCACTAATAGTACTCTAATGTTGAGTTGATGATATAAGTATTAATTGATGTTGATGAGTACTTGCCTACTCCTTATTCTTGCTTTAGATAGATATTTGACATTTTGATTGGTTATTATTGTACCTGTTTCTATTTCATTCAACCATTTTACATACCATATATTCCACGTATTGATGCCACTTGGTGCTGCATAATGAAATGATGCAGATACGAGTGTTAGAGATCATCAATAGACATATCATCGAGGATTTGAGACATTCAGCTGATTGGTGAGTCTCCCTTACTTCTAGAATTAGGGTTCATCATCAAGAACTCTAAAGATTCTATGTCAAGAATTCAAGTATCAAAGAGAAGTCCTTCAAACACTGTCTTTCCAAGTTCTTTCACTTCAAAAGAACTACAAAGATCGAGGATTTTCTCCAAGAAAGCTAGTATTCATCAAATATCTATTGTAATATCAACTTTCTAGGTATGTAAGGCTAAATTAAAGCATGTGATTGTTCTCCCATTGCCCCATAGATGGTCGTAGAGGAATTGAGAGTTCATGAGTCCTCATACATGTTTCTTGAAGGTTTTTCTTGAAAGTTATACTAATTACATGTATTTTCAATGTTGATTATCACCATAAACTTATTTTCTTGAATTGAATACTTTTCATGAGCTATTCTAGAAACACTATATGTTATTTTACTAAAAACTGCAAGAATGAACTTAGGAGATGACCCTGGAGCCTTGATAGTATGAATTTGCTTGTTGTCTATGATGGTGGTGCTGATTGAGGATGTTGATGAGATCAATTTCTCTAGAGTCTTAAAGAGCTTGAACTTAATTCTAAAAGAATATTTTGAGTCCAAGAGTTAATGGTTGATGTAATGAGTTGAGTGAATGATGACCAATAAGTCTAGGTGAAGAGTAATCCTGATGATTGATATCTTATGAGCATGTTAAGTCCTGGGAGGAGTATTGAGCACTGAAGTGAGTAAAAGTTAGTCCCGCTCAAATCAAATGTTTCCTTAGTCCCAAAAGAGGACTTGATATTCTTTATTTATGGATCTACAGATATGATGTCCTTTACCTCGGCAAGGTATTGGATAGATGTGGCAATGACATTGCTTCTTTGTATCATAACCAGCTCATTGGTGATGGTTGTTGATTAGAGAACCTCCCAGATAGGTTCCCCACTGATAGTATTCTGATGTTGAGTTGATGGTATGAGTCTTGATTGATGTTGATAAGTCCTTGTGTACTCCTTATTCTTGCTTTAGATAGACATTTGATATTTTGATTGATTATTATTCTGAGTTGATATTATACTATATTATTCTACCAGTTTTTGTTTTATTCATTCATTTTACAAATCGTACATTCCATGTATTGATGCCAGTCAGCACTGTATCATGAAATGATGCAAATACAAGTGTTAGAGATCATCAATAGACGAATCGTTGTGGCTCTGAGACATTTAGCTGACTGGTGAGCCTCCCTTACTTCGAAGGATCTATTACCTTTATTTCATCTTGCTTTAGAGTTAGACTTCATTAGATTTACTTTATTTGATTTGAGGTAGCCATGGGTTTGTCATTGGCACCGCTTGATAGTGATAGAGGCATCATAGACTAGAGTCGAATGTTGATTTAAAGATTTGTTGTGCTAGTTTCTTCTACTAGCCCTTTTATTTATTTTATTATTTTGATACTAGATGTGATGTGGTCATTAACTTCTTTATCCTTCTGCTTATTGTCTTAAGTTATTGATTGAATGACTGTGATGAGCCCAAGTGGTTTGCTTAGGGACTAGTAATAGTCTCAAGGTGCTAGTTTTGTCTTGGGTACACTCCCGGGGCATGCCATAGCGAGGGCTCAATTTCTCCTTCTTTCGAAACATCATGACACCCTTCATAGGTGACACTTTCAATTATACTCAATCATTTACCTCGAACTCCAAGTATCTCCTCTTTAGATAAGTATAACATTTCTGGCGACTTTGTGCAGTCTTCAGTCTCTCTGTAATGATCTTAACATTCTCTATTGATTGATGGAAAAGTTCGGGCCCAATCAACCCTGCTCTCTAACCTTGAACCACCCAATTGGTGATCTACATCTCCTCCCATACAAAGCTCCGTAGGGAGCCATTTGAATGCTCACATGATAACTATTGTTATATGCAAATTCAATCAATGGTAGGTGATCATCCCAATTCCCTTTGAAATCAAGAACACAAGCTCTGAGCATATCCTCTAACATTTGAATTGTATATTTTGCCTTATCATCTGTCTGTGGGTGAAAGGTTGTACTCAAATTCACTTTAGTACCCAATTTTTCTGGAACGATCTCTAAAATAGAGAGGTGACTTGAGCTCCTCTGTCTGAGATTATGGACAAGGGAACTCCATGTAACCTAACAATCTCTTGGATGTACAACTTGGTATACTCCTCCGCAGTGTTGGTTGTTATAACTGCTAAGAAGTGAGCCAATTTGGTCATCCTATCCTCAATCACCCAAATTGAATTATGTTGCTTTCAATACCTTGGTACACAAGTGATGAAGTCCATATTGATCATCTCCCACTTCCACTCAAGGATCTCAAAGTTCTGGCCCAATCCATATGGTCTTTGATGCTCATCTTTCACTTGTTGGCAATTCGAACACTTTGAAATGAACTCAGCAATATCCCTCTTCATTCCACTCCACCAATAGACGTCTTGCAAGTCATGGTACATCTTGGTAGATCCAAGAGGGATGGAATATCTAGAGTTATGGGCTTGCGCCATAATTCTTTCTCGAACACCATTAACATCTGGGATGCATAATCTACTCTGGTATCTCAACACTTCATCTCCCTCTTTGGAGAAGACCATCACTTTTTGTTTGTGGACAGCCTTGTTTAATTGAAGTATGACAGGATCTTGGTCTTGCTTTCCCTTCACCTTTGCAACTAGGGATGAAGTAGACTCGCTCTGAACATTAACTCCTCCCTCCTCATTCTCCTCAAGTTGAACTCCAAATCAAGCTAATCGATCCACTTCTTTAGCTAGCTCCCTCTTTCCTTCCTCAACATGGGTTGTGCTACCCATTGACAACCTGCTAAGAGTGTCAACAACAATGTTAGCTTTACCTGGATGGTAGAGGATGTTCATGTCATAATCTTTGAGCAACTCCAACCATCTCCTCTGTCACAGGTTTAGCTCTTTTTGACTGAAGACATACTGCAAGCTCTTGTGGTTAGTGAACACATCCACATGCACTCCATACAAGTAATGGTGCCAAATTTTAAGTGCAAACACCACCGCTACCAACTTAAGATCATGGGTCGGCTAGTTCCTTTCATGAACCTTAAGTAGTCTAGAAACTATCATGACCTAAGCCTAGGGCCTAGACGTGACACGGCAAATGGGAAGTCTGAAGACAACCCAAACAAGCCTCTTAGCATATCATGTACATATCCTTGGTTGCAGAGAAAAAGGCAATAACAAGAGTCAATTGTAAAAAGGGAAGCAGGACTAAGGGAAGTCTTTCATGAATCATAGTCATAATAGGAGTCAAGCTCAAACATAAACAATCATATCCAACAACACCTCTGCATATGAATAAAGCATGGGTGAAGACACTCCCCAGCCTCACCCTCAATGATAAGTAACCAAAAGAAATTATACAAGTCTCAACATAGCAAGAAAGGAAAGTGGGTATTGTCCCTAAAGTGGAGGACTAACCAATAGCTTCTTCAAGTAAATCAACTACCCATGTGGAGGAGGATGATCGATAGGAGCTCCGGTTCCTACATGGTACAATCATGTAGATATAGAGTATGCGTTAGTACTTGGAATGTACTAAGTATGTAGGGTGCAAAGTAAGAAAAATCATAAGCATAATAATCAAGATGCATAGTCATAATCAATGGATATAATCTCAATATGACATGCGTGATCAATGCTTGTTACAAAACATGCGTGTAAAATATTCAACTTGCAAGTAATAATATACGTATGTGGGAGGAGACCCTAACCGACATATAAGAGCAAGAGAGCTACTACTTGGAATATGAGGCATGCCACCCCCTCGTCAAGGTATGGCGTACTTGCCAAGGTAAACCATACTTGGCCCCACTTGAGGGAAAACAAGAACTATATCAATTAGTAAATCCCTATAAGGGAAAATATAATCCTATGGTGGTACATAGCTTAGAGACTAAAGACTTTATATAAGGACCCCTTGAGTCAAGCCCCCATCTTAAGCCTCAATCGGTGCTAAGTCTAATCCCACGGAATACTTGAAATAATCATAGCATGAGAAACTTGTAAAAGACATGATAACATGACATGATTAGCTCATTTACATACTTGATCCTTACATGGGCATATACCATATACTAGAGAGTAGAAAACAAAACATGAACTTGACCCTTTGTAGTAGGTATTGCAATTCACATGATGGTAGAAACTTGTAATATGCTTGACCCTTACTAGTGAGCTTAACTTGAACATGAGGGTAAAATAGTAATCATGCTTGACCGCTCAACTTGACATGAATTGCTCACAAGAGGGTAGAATCTTGAAATAGGCTCAACTTGTCACTTGTAAAAATCATAGATATCTTTCATGAATTAAATACCTGCTTGGGAGCACATAATATCATGAAATCACCTAACTTGTAAATCATGCAGTAATTCATCTTTAACTTGAAATCCTTGTCATGTAATTCAATCAAACTCATGGTGGGTATATGGACACGTGTTCAAAAATCATACAATCCAAAAGTATAAACAAGAAGGAGTAAAATCAATTCATTTCGAAGTCAGTCAAATCAACCCACCAATATTATAGTAAAACCCACATATTGGGTATTATGAAATCGATCTCAAAATTCAAAAGAGTTCATAATTTTCATAGTTCACATCATGTATAACTTCAATAGATATAAATAAACTCAGGGAATAAGCTTAAAATAGATGTTCATGCATAATCAATCACTACTTGATAAAATAATAACATAATTCATACTTATAATGCATAATAGGAGGTACCCATGAAGAATTAAACCTTGAAATCATGAAATTTGTCAAAACGAAGAGTATTGGGCTCCATGGTGAAGGACCCATGGATGAAGACCCACACACCTTAAACTTGGATTTTACTTGAAATGACTTGAGCAAGATTTGAAACTTGACATTGGGTTCTTGGAATCCAAAGCTTGTTCTTGAGATTTTTGAAATTGAATGAAGGGTTTAATAGTGTATTGGGAGGATTTCATGTCTAAAAGGGCATTGGGTGATTACCCAAATTTCCTTGGACTAAATATCAAAAAAGGGGAAAAATTGGACTGGTCCACGTCCAGTCCGCGATGCGGACCAAACGCGAATAAGCATTTTATGCTAGTTCGCACCTGGGGCACAGATTCACAAAAAAAATCATTTTCTTGTAAAAATTATTTTTCGCTACGGATCTTTTAAAATCCAGGGGTCACGCGTTTCCTACTCAATTTTTCCCCTGAATAAGAATATGAAGTCGAATTTCTAAAATCATGCACGGGTTTGGGATATTTGGAAAATACAAGCCTGGGCATTCCGAAGCACATGAGGGGTGTTTCAATATCTCTCTCTTGGGAACATTCGTCCCCGAATGTCAAATAAACATACTTAAAAGATGAAATCATGAGACTTCTAGCCCGAATTGAATGCAACAAATGCACTCAAACATTACTTTCAAAAAGTTTCATATATAAGCATCAAAATTTGTCAACATGAACATGTATGTATGCAAAAATGACATCGGGGCTGAAATATAAGACTTGAAATCATGGATAGGACTTAATTTATTACCTTCGGCTTGAGTGGAGTGGAAGAGGTATGGATATCGCTTTTTCCATCTCCGCTTCGGCTTCCCATATGGAACTTTCGACTTATTGATTCCTCCAAATGACCTTGATAGATGCTACATCTTTATTCCTCAACTTCTTAACTTGCCTATCCAATATCTCCACAGGACCTCCTTATAGGTGAAGTTATCTTCCATAACACCCACAACTTCAAAGGACATTATAGCACTTGGGTTACCGACACATTTCCTTAACATATGGAAGACCGAATGAACCATGTTCATATCTATAGGCAACTCCAATTCGTAGGCAACCTTACCAATTCTCGTCAAAAATTTATAAGGTCCCACAAAACTCGGCTCAATTTACCTTTCTTGCCAAACCCGATCACACCCTTCTTAGGTGAGATCTTCAGGTAAACCCAATCATCAACAATAACTCAAGGTCTCTTCTGCTCACATCGAAATAAGATTTTTGTCTACTTTGAGCCGTCTTCAATCTTTTCCTTATCAACCTCACCTTATGCAAAGCCTCCATAACTAAATCTGGACCCAACAAAGCCATTTTACCCATATCAAACCACCCAACCAGGGATCTATAATGACTACCATATAGATTCTGAAAGGGAGCCATGCCAATACTAGAGTGGTAGCTATTGTTGTAGGCAAACTCAATAACTAGAAGATGTTCATTCTAGCTACCTTTAAATTCCAAAACACAAGCCCTAACCCTATCCTCAAGGGTTTGGATTGTTCTTTTGGCTTGACAATCCATTTGAGGATGAATAGCCCTACTAAGCTTGACCTAGGTACTATGACCCTTTTGGAAGGATCTCAAAAAATGAGAAGTGAATTGAGCACTATGATCCAAAATAATAGACAAGGGTACCACATGCAATCTAACCAACTTATGAATATATAACTTGGCATAATCCTTGGCACCATAAGTTGTTTTAACCGGTAGAAAGTGACCCGACTTGGTCATTCTATACATAATAACCTAAATAAATCAAAGTGTTTCCTAGTCTTAGGCAAACCAATCACAAAATACATATTGATCTCTTCCCATTTTCAAGTAAGAATTTGTCACATCCCAACCTAGGGTCGTGGCCAGTGCTCGATAGGGGCACCTAGACACATACTACCCTGAATTTCCCAATTTATCTGACCTGGAAACCTGCCGGAATTTTGGCAGTGTTTCCTCTGTTTTATTAACTAACCTCACCTGCAAATAAAATTCAGCAACAGCCCAGACAGCAATACAAATACATACCTCTTTATAGTTATACGTAAGTGCGGGCCGACAAGGTCTCCGCTGCGGTCCTGCCGCCTAATAATCAGGTCATACATAAGATAATGCGGTCTCGCCGCTTGATCAAGTACCAAAATCATACAACAAACCATGTACTCAAGTATCTCTCATATGCCCACTACCCACTAGTATCCACAGACCTCTAGACATATATGCTGAACAGTACGTGTATATACATGACCCAATTACAGAACATGTGAACATGAGAGACTACCAAAAGCTGGCTCCTGAAGCAAAAAGGGTACTGTAGCTGAAACTGGAGATCCTAAGCAGGAGGATCTCGCACCTGCTCATCGGTACCTGCGGGCATGAACGCAGCCCCCCTCCCGAAGGAAGAGGTCAGTACGAAAGACATACCGAATATGTAAAATAAAAAAAAATACACAATACAGATAGAACTTATAAGCCAAAGGAAATGGGTAAACATACATAAATCAAACCTATAGCAAGTATCGAATAGAAATCTTTTTAAAACACATGAAAATCATGCATGTCGGATGGGAACGATGGCGATCTACAAACTCGCGCCATACCACAGCATCACACCAAAAGTTCAAATACCCGAAATCTTCGTCACACATCATGTACATAGTCGGGTGAGACAAGGAAGACCGATGCACTCACATATCATATATCACATGAGGCACCAGTCACATCATCACACCGTCTAAGCAAACTCGACCACTGGGCAAAACCGAGTCCGCCGTAGCCAACCAACTTCGGAAAATATATATATAGTAGCACGATAGTAACTGGCCCGAGAACCGGTGAAGGATATTACTATTATGTACGGCATGAGTACAGTCATGAGAATCATATGCATCAAAACTAGTTTAAGAGCTCATAGTAAACAAATTATTCATTGTGAGATCACAAAATTGGTG
>JAPFFP010100139.1:0-19811 GCA_026153255.1 Solanum medicagineum | reverse complement strand
AAAGGATTGTATTGTAGTATCCTAGTTGGAAAAGGAGCCTAATATAGTATCTATAAATAAGGTCTCAATGTAATAATATAGACAACAATTCAATAATATTTTTCCTCTCATATTTCTCACATAATTAAGTAAATATCTTAATATTCGTAATATGATGACCCAATTATAATTGAAGAGTGAAGACTAGGTCAATTTCCAGTAATAATCAAAGTTTTTTTTTTTGTTTTTGAAACGTCAATTTAAATGGTAGAATTTTTCCCCTTTACAATTCTACATATATATCAATTTATGTCCTTTTCTTTCCTTGAGGATGTTATGTTTTTAAATACGTTTGCGTAGCATTGAGGGAAGTTTTCAATGGGCCAGGTTGTTTGGTTTGCGAAACAATTATAATGGCATTATCATGTGAGAATTATATGCAAGATTATTCAGTTTTTATACTTTTAATTTATTGATAGATTTGTTTATTGGATTGGAAATTAAATGAAATATATAGGGTATAATATGATATATGTATTTTGTTGCACACTCGATGGCTTTGGAGAAGGATATTTGTGTTGTTATACTTATTTTTATCTTGGATGAATAAATATCGTACATTGAGTGAATGTTCAAATAGTACTGCAAATTACTGTTTGGTTGGAACCATGACAATATGAGTTTGTGGATAGCGATAAATAATATCTGAGTTAAAAATTGAATATATTGTAAATTGAGAAAAAAATTTGACTAGTGATTTAGTTTGATATTGAAAAAACATATTTAACTATTTTTGAATTAATTTGACTTTAATTTAAAATAATCAATTCGACATCAAATTAACCCAAAAGAATTAGATGGGCTAAAATAAAGAATCCAAACTCCTAAGTGTCTCAAGCCAGGGTATAATATCAATCACTAGAAGTTTTTACAACTTTCAAACTCGCTCTGATGACTCTCAATTATATTACTTCCTATGTCCCATTTTAATTGAATTTATGAGGTGATACATATATATTAAGAAAAATATTTAACGATAAAATTTACTACATACTTTTTATTATTGTCATTTGTAAATCATAAATATTAGAGTCATCAATATGGGTTAGGTCCGTTGGGTTGGCTTGGCCTAGCCCGTGATTTCGTAGGGTTGGGCTACAATTTTTGGAGCCCATTTAAAAAATAAACTTTTTAGTCAGGCCTGAATAAACCTATAGATTTGTGAGACTTTTGCAATATGAGTTGGGCCGATCCGTGAGCCAAATTTAAAAAAAAATAAAAATAAAATAGAGCACTAAAAATAATAAGATTTCAAACTCAAAGTTCATTTAAAATTTTTAAATATTAAAACTTGATACAAATTATGTTTTTATAATATGTATTCCCTCTTTCCATCTTTACTTGTCCCTTATTGACTTGACACAGGAGTTAAGAAACAGTCAATAATAGGAGTAATTTTACCAAATTACCTTGTGAATATAATAAATATAATATTTTGGAAAATGTAACAAGAAAATAACTTTAATTAATGATAATGGTAAACTAGAAACTAAGTGTGAAATTATCTTTTGATCATAAAGTGGACAAGTATTATTGGACATCTCAAAACAGTACAATAGATAAGTAAAAATGGACGGATGGAGTAATAGTAACACCTATACTATGTAATATTGTCTTGTTGCTATTTATTTTAATATTTTTAAATTATAATTTAATTTAAAATTTTATAAAAAATATATGAATAAAAGTGTGAGCTGGCCCGACAAGGCCCACGGTCCACATATTAGTGGGTTGGGCTAGCTGTTTTCTAGCTCATTAAAGAAAAGGGATCAGCCTGGCCTGACTTGTCAAAATCCAAAGCCTGTAAGGGCTAGTCCAAATGGGGTGGGACGACCCATATTGACAGCTCTAAATTAAAGTAATTTATCTTATAGAAAATGTAAAAGTTCAATAAATGAAAGGGTAGCTATGGAAAAGTTTTAAACATATACCTTGAATTTTGAATAATTTAAATATTTTGAACATGAAACAAGTCTCAAAAATTCAATTAATTTGAGATAAAGGGAATATATGTTAGTGTATCTATTTTATCTCTTGGTCTTATGAGTATTATTTACACCACCAACAAAGATTCTATATAACTAGAACCATTTATGTTTGGGACTAGATTATGTCCAACACATGTAATTCTTCAGGTAAGGTTATCCATGATGCTCACACCCCCATAATTTTTTGTACTTCTGTTCCATGATAATAATAGATACAATTTAGTTGGTTAAAAAAAATAATAATAGATACAATTTAGTTGGTTAAAAAAATTATAGATATTCGCAACTTTAATAAAGCTTTAATTAAAATCAAATTAATACTAATGTTAATAAAAAATTAATTCAAAACTAAGAATGATAATAATGTTGAATATTTATTTTTTAGTTTATATTGATTTAGAAAATTAAAATACATAATCAAATTTATGTTTTCTTCAATATTTAGTTATGTAATTAATACTTATTGGACTTATTTTAGGAAGATTTAGTAATTTGAAATTATGAGCATTTTTATTATGACTTATTATTTGAATTTTTTTGTGCGATTTTATTATTTTTTAATAGATTATTTTAGTGTCATCACTCATATTATATTTTGTATTATTTTCTTAAGAAACACCTTAAATAGTTGTATTTTGATAGGACTAAATAAATATTTGAAATACAAGTAATTATATGTTAGTATGAATACTTTATCTAAGAAGTCCTAAAAAACTTGAAAACTCGAAAAGAAATAGAATTTTATTAGTGGGGATTTGATTTATCGATTTAAAAATTCAACACAAATAATTTGATTTTATATTTTTAAAAAATTCACACCAACTCGGTTCATGTACACCTGTATTTGTAGATAGCATAGCATGAGGTGGGGATGTAGGGGTGTGAGACGGTGGAGAATGAAGATGTAAAGATGGTCGGGTGAAGATGAGGTATGTTGGAGAATAGCAAAGATACAATCAAGTGAAACGTCACTAGTAAACCTTGGAGGTTGGTACGCAATATTTCATTGACGGCATTAAAAATTATTTGTATTACGTTATGTAAACGATTATGTTTTATGTGGAGTAAAATTCTCTTGTATAATAAGAGCGAGTTGGGCAGCCAAACAGATAGCTCTCCATTGACGTGCCTTCTTGATATGTTTGCTTCCTGTTATACATTATACGGGGTTCATAAAAATATTACGTGAATTTTTTTATTTAATCTTTTTAAAACAGATGTTTATTTCAACTATGATTTTAAAATATTACTCTTAATAAATAATTTCCCCATTGCTTCAACTATAATTTCAAAATCACTTAATCATTAAGCTTAAAATTTAACCAATAATACGGGGTCCATAAAGATATTTCGTGAATTTTTTTATTTAATCTTTTTAAAACAACTGCTTACTTCAACGATGATTTTATAATATTTATAAATAATTTTCCCAGCTGGTTCAGCTATGATTTTTTTATATATGATCCGGATCAATTATTTTAAGTTAAGTAAATACTGAAATTAGGATAAAACAAATTTCTCTTTAAACTGGTCTAATAAAATTAAATAACTATTTTAATATCTTTCCGTAATTATATTCGTGTCAAAACGGAAGTATTACAAATATATATATAAAAATTTTAAATTACTTAATCATTAAATTTAAAATTTAATTAATATTAACAATATGTATTGGATATTAATTTTACACTTAATGAGAAAATTTAATAGCGTTTAATTGTATCATTATTATAAGGAAAAAGTACACAAATAAACCTAATTTGAAATTATTTACTCTTAATAGACCCAATCTAAACTATTTACCCTTAATGAACCTATTAGCCAAACTATTTACCTTTCTACCCACTTACCCTTTGTTATTTCGCGTATTGATGTCAGCATAAATAATATGATATATACTCTGACAGTATATATACACCATAGTGGTATCATATAGAATGTACCTAGTTTTTTATGATACTCTGAAGCGGTACATTGATACCCAATTAGTATATAGGATTTTTTTAAAGAGACAAATAAAAAAATTATTAAACTCTAAATTAGTAGAAAATATATTCGTTATATACTCTGTCGGTATATTTATACATAATAGGATTGGCCTTAATCATCAGTAATACCTTGTTGGTATATGTATACCCTATTGGTATATCATACAAGCAGGTGCTAACGTTAGCACGTGAATTTTCATATTGAGGGGGAAAAATCTTAATAATATGGGGGTACAAAATGTAAAGGGGCATATGAATGTAAATAATTGTTTTAAAGGGGTATAAACTTAGTTTTTTCTTATTATAAATATATTTATGAATATCTATTGGACCCGTACATAACACGAGATCTTCATAACAAATATTATTCACGACATATCTTCCACTTCATTGTTATTCCATGCATAAAAAGGTCCAACCTAGGATTCGATGGGGAAACCTTACATCTGCCCTTTCTTGCGAGATGGAAGATAAGTTGAGAAACCTTGGGGCATGGAGTAATGAAGGTAATGTGAACAGTATGTGGGACACGACTGCTGGCTACATTAGAGAGGTAGCTACCGTGGTTCTAGGAGTTACGAGAGGGCCTTTTGGTGGGCGTAAAGGTGATTGGTGGTGGAATGCGGAAGTCCAGGGTAAAGTTAAGGATAAGAAGGTCGCTTTCACAGAGTGGTTAGAGTGCAGGGATGACGTTGAAAAGCAAAAGCTTAGTGAAATCTATAAGAAGGCCAAGTCAGAAGCCAAGTTGGCAGTGACAAATGCTGAGTCTGCTGCATTTGAGCGCCTTTATGGGGATCTAGGCGATAAAGGAGGGGCCAAGAGATTGTATAGGCTCGCTAAAGTAAGAGAAAGGAAGACTCGCGACTTGGACTTAGTGAAGTGCATCAAGGATGAGGAGGGCGAGGCGTTAGTGGATGATACTTCCATTAAATTAAGGTGGCAAACTTACTTTCATAAACTCTTAAATGAAAAAGGAGATAGAGTTATCGAGCTGGATAAGTTGGCACACTTCAAAGACCATCGTGTTTTTGGAGATGACAATCTATTCGAAATGGAGGAGGTAAAACTAGCCACGAGTAAGATGAAGAGGGGGAGGGCCATCGGACCCGATGAGATTCCGATAGATTTTTGGAAGAACTGGGCAAGGATGGCATGGGGTGGTTGACTAAACTATTCAATGCTATTAGGAAGTCTGCCAAGATGCTTGAGGTATGGAGGAGGAGTAAAATGGTGCCATTGTACAAAAATAAAGGAGATATTCAGAACTGCAACAACTTCAGGGGTATCAAGTTGTTAAGCCACACTATGAAGGTATGGGAGAGAGTTGTGGAGAGGAGGATGAGTAAAGTAGTATCTATCTCGGAGAACTAATTTGGCTTCATGCCGGGGCGATCGACGACTGAAGAAATCCATCTGATTCGGAGGTTAGTGGAAAAATATAGGAATTATAAGAAGGACCTTCATATGGTGTTCACTGATCTCGAGAAGACGTATGACAAAGTCCCAAGGGATGTATTATGGAGGTGTTTGGAGGCGAAAGGTATCCTCGGGGCTTATATCAGGCTGATTAAGGACATGTATGATGGAGCCAAAACTCGGGTAAGAACGGTGGGAGGAGACACCGAATATTTTCCTGTTGAGTTGGGACTCTATCAGGGTTCTGCGCTGAGCCCTTTCTGGTTTGCCTTGGTGTTAGACGAGCTGAAGCGATTTTTACAGGAAGAGGTACCTTGGTGTATGCTATTTGTAGATGACATAGTATTAATTGATGATTATCGGACTAAAGTTAATGAAAGGTTGGAGACTTGGAGACACGTCTTGGAGTCCAAAGTATTCAAATTGAGCAGGACCAAAACAGAATATTTTGGAGTGCAAATTCAGCGTAGAGAGGGAGGAAGAAAACTCTGAGGTGAGGCTTGCCACTCAACCTATCCCCAAGAGGGATAAGTTTAAGTATCTGGGGTCCATCATCCAGAGTAGTGGCGATATCGATGATGATGTCACACAACGTATTGGGGCAGCATGGACTAAATGGAGACTGGCCTCTGGAGTATTGTGTGACAAAAAGATATCACCCAAACTTAAGGGTCAGTTCTACAGAGTGGCGGTTAGACCAGCACTGCTGTATGGGGTGGAGTGCTGGCCGGTTAAAAATATTCATGTTCAGAAGATGGATGTCGCAGACATGAGGATGCTGAGATGGATGTGCGGTCACACCAAAAGTGACAAGGTTAGGAATGAGGATATTCGGGAGAAACTGGAGGTGGCCCCGGTGGAGGAAAAGATGAGGGAAGCGAGACTGCGATGGTTCGGACATGTGCAGAGAAGGGGTATCGATGCTCCTGTTAGACGGTGCGAGATGTTGGTTGTGGGAGCTACTCGGAGGGGTAGAGGTAGACTACAGAAGTACTGGGGGAAGGTGATTAGACAAGACATGACGGAACTCGATCTCACTGAGGACATGACCTTAGATAGAAAGTTGTGGACATCGCGAATTAGAGTAGCAGGCTAAGTTTTCTTCTTCTTACTATTCTTCTCCTTGGTCGTCTTCTTCTTATTAATATTGGCATTTGTATTAGTTTACTATTATTATTCCTTTTTCTTTTCATTATCTAACGTATATGTGTTAGTTTTATCATAGTTACTTACTGTCATGTATTATTCATTGTTAGTCGCACTTGCTGTTCCTTTACCTTACATTTCATTTTGTCATATCTAGTTTTTCTGCTTATGGGTTTTGAGCCGAGGGTTTTAGGATACAGCCTCTCTACTTTTATGAGGTAGCGGTAACGTCTGCGTACAATCTACCTTCCCCAGACCTCACTTGTGGGATATTACTGGATATGTTGTTGTTGTTGTTGAGCCCACGTGATGTTCAATCCAATAAAGCCCAAGACTAGGCCCATTCCTAACTGGATTATGTTTTGCCAATATTGTTAATCCACTTGGGGAAGTATATAAATATTCATTTTTGAGGTCACCATTAATTAGTATCTGTTTCGTATTTATTTATTTGCAAGTATATTTTGGAAAAGAAATTAGACAGTCACATCTAAAATTTGCTAACTTCATATATTTGCATTTGAAAGTGTGGATGTGTGAAGGCCAAACGTCTCCTGAGGATGTTTTAATATGACTTATAATAAAGATAATTTTTTTTTTTACTGAGATGCATATAAAAATTGATTTATTTTTCAGCCATGTATATCGAAATCTTTTTATATATATGTTTGCACCTCGATCATACATGTAAAAGTGAATTGAGAATTCAAATATGTGCGTCTGAACAAAAAATAATTTATTTTTCAAATGTCAACAATTTAACGCACTGCCCAGCACACAAATATACTCTAAATAAGCTCAAGTTTAAAATATAAGTTTCATTAAATATAAAAAATTCATTTAACACCGTTTTATTGTTTTTCTCAAGTTTGCACTTTAATCATCCATACATATCTAAACTACATGAAAAAAGGGATTAAAAATTCAGACATGTGAGTTTGAATTTTATTTTACCTCTAGGATAAAAAAGAATGGTGATGGTTTGAGCAGACACATTTATCTTTGATTTATCAAAATAAAAAAAAATTATTTTTCAATTCGAATATCGTTGAATAAATAAAAAGAAGTTATTCCTAATAGATTAAATGGCTTAATAAATAAAATTATAAAAGTAATATTGCAAGAATAATATGACAATAAAATAAAAAGATATAAAGAATACAGGGCTATAATATAATATTATAAATAATAAAAAATAAAGAGTCTATGCAATGACAAAATAATATCTATCTCTCCACAAAGTGTGACAACACACAATTACTGACTAACCTTTTATCTTAATCATCAATCTCAAAATCATTCTATCAAGAATTATGTTCTCGATAAGTAAAAGTGTTGTATCTTTTCTAATCATCCCCTAGTTCTTTTTAGTCCGGCCTCTGTATTTTCTTTTACTACCAACTGCCCACACTTCTTTACTAGACGCCACATTTTTATTACATACTATTTCAAAGGCAAGCCACCATTTTAATCATTCTACTCCAATATTATGTGCTATGTCATTGTTAATCTACATATTTTTTTAATTTTTAATTCAAAATACATGAAACTCTTTCTTGATTTGATAATGATCTTCATTTTCACCTTCAACAAACAACAACAACAACAACATACCCAGTGAAATTCCACAAGTGGGGTCTGAGGAGGTAGATTGTACGTAGACCTTACCGCTACCTCAAAGAAGTAGAGAGGCTGTTTCCTAGAACCCTCAGCTCAAAACCCATTAGTAGAAACGTACCAGATATGACAACAAGAAACGTAAAGGGGGGAAAGGGAAGGGGTACAATACCCACCTATACGTCAAGGGAGTGAACGGTAATAAAGGTAATAATACTACTCCAAGTAAAAGTAACAATAAACATAAGTACTTACCACTAGAACTAAGTCAAAGGCGCGGGAAAAGAAGGGGAAAAAGTCGAAGGGAAGGAAGAGGAAGCAGAAGAATACATACTTAACCTATTACTCTAATTTGCGACCTCCACTTCTTTCTATCTAAGATCATGTCCTCAGTGAGTTCAAGCTCCGCCATGTCCTGTTTGATCACCTCCCCCCAGTTTTTCTTTGGTCTACCTCTACCCCTCCTAATAGTTTCCACTGCTAGCGACTCGCACCTCCTAACAGGAGCATCAATACTCCTTCTCTGCACGTGTCCAAACCATCGCAGTCTCGCTTCTCTCATCTTTTCGTCCACCGGGGCCACCTCTAATTTCTCCCTAATGGTTTCATTCCTAACCTTGTCCCTCCTGGTAAGTCCGCACATCCATCTTAGCATTCTCATTTCTGCGACCTGAATCTTTTGAACATGACAGTTTTTAATAGGCCAACACTCCGCCCCATACAGCAACGTAGACCTAACCACCGTTCGGTAAAACTGACCTTTAAGTTTGGGTGGTATCTTTTTGTCGCACAACACCCCAGATGCAAGCCGCCATTTGGTCCAAGCTGCCCCAATACGGTGTGTGACATCCTCATCGATATTGCCATTACTCTGGATAATGGACCCCAGATACTTAAACATTTCCCTCTGGGGGATAGGTTGAGTGTCTAGTGTCACCACCGAGATTGCTTCCTCCCTCACCCCGCTGAAATTGCACTCCAGGTATTCAGTTTTGGTCCTGCTTAATCTAAAGCCGTTGGACTCCAAGGTGTGTCTCCAAGTCTCCAACCTTGCATTAAGATTAGTCCGAGACTCATCAATCAATACTATGTCGTCTGCGAATAGCATACACCAAGGTACCTTTTCCTGTACTGAGCACGTTAGCTCGTCCAACACCAAGGCGAACAAGAGAGGGCTCAACACAGAACCCTGATGTAGTCCCATTTCAACAGGAAAATAGTCAGAGTCTCCACCCACCGTCCTTACCCGAGTTTTGGCTCCATCGTACATGTCTTTAATCATCCTGATATAGGTCATAGGGACACCTTTCCCCTCTAAACACCTCCATAAGACATCCCTTGGGACTTTATCATATGCCTTCTCAAGATCGATGAACACCATATGCAGGTCCGTCTTTCTATCCCTATACTTCTCCATTAACCTACGAATCAGGTGTATTGCTTCAGTCGTCGACCGCCCCGGCATGAACCCGAATTGATTCTCCGAGATAGATATTACTTCCCGCACCCTCCTCTCCACAACTCTCTCCCAAATTTTCATTGTGTGGCTTAACAACTTGATACCCCTATAATTGTTGCAGCTTTGAATATCTCCCTTATTCTTGTACAATGGAACCATTGTACTCTTCCTCCATTCCTCTGGCATCTTGGCAGTCTCCCTGATAGTATTGAACAGTCTAGTCAACCACTCCAGGCCCTCCTTGCCCAAATTTTTCCAAAAGTCCACCGGAATCTCATCGGGTCCGACCGCCCTCCCCCTCTTCATCTTACTTATAGCCCGTTTAACCTCGTCTACCTCGAATGGGTTGTCATCCCCAAACACATGAAGACTATCAAAGTGTGCCAACTTATCCAGCTCGAAAACTCTATCTCCTTGCTCATTTAATAATTTATGAAAATAAGTCTGCCACCTAGCTTTAATGGAAGTGTCATCCACTAATACCTCGCCCTCCTCACCCTTGATGCACTTCACGATGTCCTAATCACGCGCTTTCCTTTCTCTCACTTTAGCTAGCCTATACAATCTCTTGTCCCCGCCTTTACCGCTTAGGTCCTCATAAAGGCGTTCAAACGCTGCAGTCTTAGCATTTGTTACCGCCAACTTGGCTTCTGACTTGGCCTTCTTGTACAACTCCTTAAGCTTTTGCTTTTTATCATCGTCCCTACAAACAAGCCACTCTGTGTAAGCGACCTTCTTATCTTTAACTTTAGCTTGGACTTCCGCATCCCACCACCAGTCACCTTTACGACCGCCAAAAGGCCCTCTCGAAACTCCTAAAACCTCGGTAGCTACATTTCTGATGTAGCCAGCAGTCGTGTCCCACATACTGTTCGCATCTCCTGCACTACTCCAAGCCTTCAAATTTCTCAATTTTTCTTCCAACTCGCAAGAACATGTAGGTGTAAGACCTCCCCAACGAATCCTGGGCTGCGCAAACATGACCTTCTTTTTCGGTTCTCTCTTGATCTCCATATCCATCACTAAAAGCTGATGTTGAGTGGTAACATTTTCATTCGGAATAACCTTGCATTCTTGCAAAGACTTCGATCACCCTTTCGGACAAGTAGGTAATATATCTGAGTCTTAGCTACCGCACTTTGGAAAGTAATCAAGTGGCTTTCCCTCTTTGGGAAGCATGAGTTAGCAATCACTAACTCAAAGGCATTGGCAAAATCCAAAAGAGCCGTCCCACTCTCATTCCTCTCACCGAAACCATAGCCACCATGCACATGCTCAAAACCACTACTAGCCGCCCCTATATGCCCATTAACTTGATATCAAGTTACCAAATATTCCTATCAAGTTACTCTTGATAAATTTTCTAGGTAAATATAAAAAAAAGTTTTTCCCTCCCAATAAAAAGTTAATTAAATTTCTAAAAAAATTCAAAAAAATTTACTTACCCTCACCCACCCCAACTTCTTCCAATAAAAAGTTCATTTACATTATGAATGTGTCTATTTTACCCATATTACCCATTTTTAAATGCATAAATATGAGTTTTATCTATCTTAAATGGATTGGGTATCCAACTAAGTTAAATGGGTAAATCTGGATAGATATCCAAATGATTTACTAATTTAGCCACTCCATTAACAATCAACAATAACAAAATAACAATATGAGTAAGATCAATACATTAATTGCATTAAAAATAAATTGTTCTTTTTTTCAATGTCCTCACTCAAACTATTTTTTCCGAAAGTTATATTCTTTTATAAAATCTTCCCACATTCTACGAACAATCTCTTCCCAATTTAGTGGAGTAAATTGATAGTTGAATATTTAGTTTGAATAAATAAATGATTACGTATTTATTTTTAAATAATATAAAACTTCGGGTTAATTTTAAAATATTCAAAAACTTATCAAGTTTTCAAATACCACTTTTTTCGTAAGCTTTCGGCCCCAAGTTCCCAATATATTCTTGGCAAGTTTTGTTGCAGCTGCACTTAAGTTTACCCAGGAATATTTGGCTATTTCAAATAATATAATTTATACCCATAAGTTTTAAAAATTATTTTTAAAACTCCATAAGTTTGTCTTACCATTCTATAATAAACATGTTCCGTAAAATAATCTTATAACATAATTGATAACAATTAACAGTACTAAAATAATAATATGGGTGAGATCAATAGATTAATTGCATTAAAAATAAATTACTCTTTTTTCCAATGTTCTCGCTCAACCATTATGGGTGAAATATGATATTAGTAAAAATTATATTTTTTGAAATAATCAAATAATCTTGTAAAATTTTGGGGCCAAACACCAACACTTGCCAAGCTTATTTGCTAAGAATATTTGATAACTTAGAGTCAAATGCTAACTTAAACTATTTCCGATTGTACAAAAATATTCTCTATTTTCTGATGAGATTGAATGTACCAATATTCTCATGTGGACATTGGTTGGACCAGGTTCTATATTAACTGAACCACAAGTTTATGGAAGGAGCAAAGAGGAAGATGAGATAGTGAAAATCTTGATAAACAATGTTAGTAATGCCCAACAACTTTCAGTCCTCCCAATACTTGGTATGGGGGGACTAGGGAAGACGACTCTTGCCCAAATGGTCTTCAATGATCAGAGAGTGAAAGACCATTTCCTTCCTAGAATATGGATTTGTGTCTCAGAGGATTTTGATGAGATGAAGCTGATAAAGGCAATTGTAGAATCTATTGAAGAAAAGCCACTTGGTGGCAACATGGACTTGGCTCCACTTCAAAAGAAGCTTCAAGATTTATTGAAAGGAAAAAGATACTTGCTTGTCTTAGATGATGTTTGGAATGAAGAGCAGCAAAAGTGGGATAATTTAAGAGCAGTCTTAAAGGTTGGAGCAAGTGGTGCTTCTGTTCTAACCACTACTCGTCTTCCAAAGGTTGGATCAATTATGGGAACATTGCAACCATATGAATTGTCAAATCTGTCTCAAGAAGATTGTTGGTGGTTGTTCAAGCAACGTGCATTTGGACCCCAAGAAGAAGTAAATCCTAACCTTGTGGCTATCGGGAAGGAGATTGTGAAAAAATGTGGTGGTGTGCCGCTAGCAGCAAAGACTCTTGGAGGTATTTTGAGCTTCAAGAGAGAAGAAAGAGAATGGGAACATGTGAGAGATAGTGAGATTTGGAATTTGCCTCAAGATGAAAGTTCTATTCTGCCTGCCCTGCGGTTGAGTTATCATCACCTTCCACTTGATTTGAGGCAATGCTTTGCGTATTGTGCGGTATTCCCAAAGGACACCGAAATGGAGAAAGGCAGGCTAATCTCTATCTGGATGGCACACGGTTTTCTTTTAACAAAAGGAAATTTGGAGCCAGAGGATGTGGGTAATCAAATATGGAATGAATTATGCTTGAGGTCTTTCTTCCAAGAGATTGAAGTTAGATATGGTGACACTTATTTCAAGATGCATGATCTCATCCATGATTTGGCTACATCTCTGTTTTCATCAAGCACATCAAGCAGCAATATCCGCGAATTAAATTCAGAAGATTACTCACATAGAATGTCCATTGGTTTTGCTGAATTGGTGCCTTCCGACTCTCCTTCACTCTGGAAAAAGTTTGTCTCATTAAGAGTGCTTAATCTAGGGAACACAAATCTTGAGCAGTTACCGTCTTCCATTGGAGATCTAGTACATTTAAGATACCTGGACCTCTCTTGGAGCAATATTCGTAGTCTTCCAAAGAAGTTATGCAGGCTTCAAAATCTGCAGACTCTTGATCTACAGAATTGCAGCTCACTTAGTTGTTTGCCAAAACAAACAATTAAACTTGGTAGTCTCCGAAATCTTTTACTTTATGGTTGTTATTCATTGACTTGTATGCCACCAAAGATAGGATCTTTGACATGCCTTAAGACGCTAGATAAGTTTATTGTGGGTGTGAGGAAAGATTGTCAACTTGGTGAATTACGAAACCTGAATCTCTGTGGCTCAATTAGAATCAGACATCTTGAGAGAGTGAAGAAGGATACGGATGCAAGAGAAGCTAACTTATCTGCAAAAGCAAATCTGCACTCTCTAAGCTTGATTTGGGATAATCATGAACCACATAGATATGAATCAGAAGAAGTCAATGTGCTTGAAGCCCTCAAACCAAACATCAATCTGACTTCTTTAACAATACGTGGCTTCAGAGGATTCCGTTTCCCAGACTGGATGAATCATTCAGTTTTGAAAAATGTTGTCTCCATTTATATTGTTCGTTGTACGAACTGCTCGTGCTTGCCACCCTTTGGTGAACTGCCTTGTCTAGAAAGTCTACGGTTAAGGAATGGGTCTGCGGAGGTGGAGTATATTGAAGAGAATGTTGATGTTCATTCTGGAAGGTTTCCATCCCTGAGAAAACTTTCGATAGGCTGGTTTTCTAATCTGAAAGGATTGGTGAAAATGGAAGGAGAAGAGCAATTCTCTGTGCTTGAAGAGATGGAGATTATGCAGTGCCCTGTGTTTGTCATTCCTACCCTTTCTTCTCTCAAGAAATTGGAACATGATGCAAGAGGTTTGAGGTCCATATCTAATCTTAGGTCTCTTACTTCTCTCCACCTTAGCAGTAACGAAGAAGCTACTTCGCTCCCAGAAGAGATGTTCAAAAACCATGCAAATCTCAAAGACTTGACTATCTCTGGGTTCAACAATCTCAAAGAGCTTCCTACCAGCCTGGTCAGTCTCAATGCTTTGAACCGTCTGAAAATTGAATCTTGTCCTGCACTAGAGAGTCTCCCAGAGGAAGGGCTGGAAGGTTTAGTTTCACTCACAGAGCTATCTATCGAGTACTGCAAGATGCTAAAATGTTTACCGGAGGGATTGCAGCAGCTAACAGCCCTCACAGGTTTAACTGTTGAGGGATGTCCAGACGTCCTAAAGCGGTGTAAGAAGGAAATAGGAGAAGACTGGCACAAAATTGCTCACGTTGCCAATCTGATAATATATCCTCCTTTTTAGGTATTATTTGTAATTGTTTTCGGCACAAGTTACAATCCTGCCATGGGATGTAATATTGTGATTTTCTGTTTGTATTATTAAGTATGATGTGAAACCCATTGCTCTGTACTTGCTGCTGTTCTAAAAAGGTCAAAAAGAAAATGGGAGTCCTTAAAAGGGTTTAAACCGTAGGATAAAAAACGTTGCCACTATTGACAAATAAAAAAATTATTTAAATAAAAGAATTTAAAAGAGAAAATAATTTAATTTAGGAGTCGCCAGGGTAATTAGGAAATCAATTAATTATTTACAAAAATAGTCTAAGGTTAAAGTTATTCCAAAGGGAAGGTATTAGCATTCTTCAGAATCCATAATTGTGGATCTAGGCTGAATTCATTTTTGACAAATTGAGGAGGAGATACGCAATATAACACAAGTACGATAATCATGAAATAAACACACAAAATAATATACACAATACTAGAAAATAAATAATAAACTAAAATTGTTCCGTCTTTTTATGGGGAGGCCTCGAAATCCGACAATAGATTCGTCATTGGCCAATTTAGATATGAATTCTAACATATAATGAATATGAATTTAAAATAAAAAAAAATTGAATTTTAACATGTAACAAATATGAATATAAATTAACTTTTTCCATCTTTTTGAATGGGGAAGTCTCGAAATTCGACGGATAGATCCTTCATCGGCCAAATTTAACAAATAACATGTACTCACTTAAACTAAAATTTCTAATTTTAAAATGTAACAAATATGAATTTAAACTAAAATTTTTTGATCCTTTTGAATGGGAAAGCCTCGAAATCTCACGGATAACCAATTTTAACAAGCAAGATAAAATACCAAAGAGAAAATAATAATTCTCAGTCAATTGTAACAACAACAAACAAGAAATGGTTATCCAAGCCCACAATAATAAATGTACTACTCAATAAAATATTAATAAATTATTAATTGAACTAATGTTTACAACAGAAAGTGAGTAACCATGTTTGGATGAAATTTAATTTAATAGTGTAACCCAAAAGATTTTTAACAAAGTATTACTGGAAACATAAAAAAAAAAAAATACATATGCTCATAAAAGCAATCAAAGCTTACCCATAAGAAAAATAGTAAAATAATTAGAGAGATATGATAAAGAGCGAGTTTGCTGCCATGGTGATGGCTAAGTGGAGAAAAGTATGGAGATTTTTCGATAAGGTAAGGGCAAGGAGAGAAGAAGATGAATAGTAAAATCCTCAAAAAATTTAAAAATTATTAAATTTTATAATTATATATATATTTCATGTCAAAATCTAATGAGCTAGAAGGATAAAGGGTTCATGGGCTAAATGGACACACGCGCATTATTATATCTAGACAAGGAAAATAAATTATTATACAGTTTTAAATTAAATTAATCAAAATCCTAATTAATATTTAAAAAACTAAAGTGATTATCAAAATTAAATTAAAATAGCCTAAAAGTACTTTAAATTACTTTAAAATATTAATATAAAAAACAAGAATTTTTCGAAGTGTTAAATTAAAATTTAGTGGGAACAGCCACGTGACCTGAAAAGAAAAACCCAAAAGAAATTTTCTGTAAAAAAGTCCAGAAACTATGTTTTAAAATAGGAAACGAAAACGCGCAAAAAAATAGAAAATCAAAAAAGAATCCCAACAAAATAGAAAAAGGATATCCATTAACAAATTTATTTATTATTTTTTAAAATAATTATTGTTTAGTTATAATCCTAATATCTGATATAAACTTGACATATTGTATCCTAATTTTATTTGAAGTCTAAGAGTTATATCAATTCTAATGAGGTAAGAATACTATTTCAATATCTATAAAATTGTCTTTTCACCTATTTTCTTTAAATTATTATTAAATTATATTTGTAATATTAACTTCTAAAATATATGAAAAGAAATAATAAAATAAGAACTTCTAATCATTGTAAGACTCTTAATTTACTATGGGTTCTAATTAGTGATAGAATCTCTATATATACATAAGACCTTTTATATTTTATAAATAAATAAATGAAAAGTTGAATATGATTATATTGTTATTTTACATATAATTTTTAGTATTTTTCTTTTGAAATTTTAGTTCTATACATCTCTCATTGTTTAATTTTTAAATGTTGTCGTATTTTGTATTTATCTATCTAGATCATTTATTTTTTAAATAACGAGATTTTAATTTATTTTGCAGCGTTCACAACATAATTCATAAACTCTACCTTTTCGAAAAAGTAGAAAAATAGTTGACGATGAAAATTGATAAGTAATGCATTCATTTTTTATATCAAATTTGGGTTAATGGTATTTATTATTGAAATATCTACCTTAGTACTTATTTAATTTTTAAATAACTATATATACTTGAATTTTCTCTGAACAAATTAATTTTATGTTTCCAATTCAAATTCGTAAAAAGTATCACACAAAGAAGGAAAGATAATTTTTCTCCAATTATATTCTATTATTTTAATTTTATTAAATATTAACTATACTAAATATAGTAAAAAAATCAATGAAAAAACTAAATCTCCATACAAAGAATATTCTCCCAATTAAAATAGATTAAATCTTTAAAAAGAACTTTTAAAGTTATAGACAAAAAAAGGATTTTAAAAGAAAAGGTTAAAAAAAGGATCCAAAAAAATAGGCTACAAAAGTGGGCAAGGGAACGGTTAAAAAGTATTTTTTAAAAAAAAAAAACACGACAAAACAAGGTTTTTTCAAAAAGCTGAGAAAAGAGTCCAAAAATAAGTCGACCAAATAGGCAAAAAAAAATTACTTTTAAGAAAAACGTAAAAAGAAAATTTATTTTTAATATTTGATATTAAAAAGTAGCTAAAATTATAATTTATAATTCTTAGATCTTTTCAAGTTAATATTAAAATTTCGAATATTTAAATCTTACCTTCTTAGTTGAAAAATCTAAGAATTTTAATTTTATATATCACAATAAATATCTATACCGTCTTGAATTGTCATTTAGGTTTATAATTCTTTAACTTCTTCCTTGTATAGGTTTCGTGACGCCCAAATTAGGGTAGTTTCAACATGAGTAACCTTATTTATAAAATCTCATGTACATCTCTTAAGTTGAAATTGTAAAATTATTATTTTTCTCTTTAATTTTCATAAGAATTTAGAGTTCCTATTTTTCTATCAATTAAATCTAATTTATTGCTTTTATTTTTCCAGCATATGTTCGTCTCAAACAAGTATAAATTTCCGTAAGTTTTTGTTACGTTATCTTTTTATTTGATTACCATCCATCGTACACAACTTCTTATTTCATAAAAATAATAATATTAAATTAGGATAAGTTTTGTATATATGTACGTAACAGAGGCTTCATAAACTAGAGTCGAATATTGATGTTAAAACTTGTTGAGCTAGTTTCTTTCTACTAGCCATTTTATTTATAATATTATTTTTGAGACTAGATGATAATGTGCCCATTTTTTCCTTATATCTTCCGCTGATTTGAAAAATGTATGAATAAATGAATGTGATGAGGCCAAGTGATTCGCTTGAAAATAAGTAATAGTCTCTAGATGCCGACCACGTCTTGGATCCCCTCCCAGAACGCAACAAAAAAGTAGTGCATATGTAGCCTTGCCGTTTAACAAATAATGCATATATATCCTCATCATCTACCGAATCACAAATTTAAGGGATATATCTGCCCATTTTCCCTTTTTCTGAAAATGTGCACTACATTCAATATCAACCCAAGGACACAAATATCCATTCTTGTGGTTGTTATTTAACTCATATCCATTTATAATTTTTTTTTTTTGACAAATTTATCTGCTTTTTGAAACAATTCAAATTTATGCATTTGAAAAATATTTGAATTTGAAGGGCATGTAAAAGTTGTCTTAAATTCCAATCATATGTGTCTAAACTTATTGTGTTCGTCAAATTTCAACAAATTTGAACGCTTCAATCTTTTGAAGCTCAAATTTGAAATACAAGTTCCATTTACATACCATAAAGAACAATTTCAATCACTAATTTGTGACAACAACAACAACATACCCAGTAAAATTTCATAAGTGGGGCAATCACTAATTTGTGAAAACAGCAAAAAATCTTTTTTTTACTTTTTTCATGTATGTTTATATTTAAATCATATATAACTGAAATATTTGTTATATATCTAGGGGAAAAAAAAAATACTATATTAGTTAAATGAGACAACTAAAGGGGAGTAGTTGTTGTCAATGAAGAAAGGCCATGTTTTTTTGTTGGAAAACCAACCCCACACAATAAAATGACATTGTAGGAGACTTGATAGGAGCTTCCATGAATTATCAGGTTAAACCTTTGTTTGAAAATACACCTAAATATCCTTATTTTTAATTATCATATTTAAATTAGGCTTAATTCATTGACGGTTCCTTAAAGTTATTTACATATTTCATTTAGACATTCTAACTAAAATTCGTATCTATTGAACACTTAAATTATTCTAAACGTATAGCTATTATATACAAAATATTAATTTAACAAAAAACATGTTTTTTATTTACTAATCCAAAATAGCTTTTTTTAATTTTTCTAAGAAAGTAACATTTTTCTTGACATGTGGTGCTGCATAACTTAAAAGAGTATTTTTATATTTTTAAAAAATTATAATTTTAATCCAAAATGGAACAGCAACCCACCCCTAGCCGTCTTCTCCTCTTCAACCTTTTTTTAAGTTTTCAAAGCGTTCTTCCATTCTAGCAGTTTTTTCTTTTTTTAATTTTTTTATTCTCGAAATAAGTGTCAAAAACACACTTGAATTATTCTCTTTTTTGAGTTTTATATCTAAATTATTGAAAATGTGAGTTTCATACGTAAACTATCACTTATTAGTTTGAGAAACACATATCTATCTTTTATTCTACTCTCACCTTAGTGTGTTTATTACACGCTCTTTTATTTAACAAAAAATATCACATCACACTCCACATACACAAAATACACTAACCTAACAAAAAAAACTATAATATTAGTTAAAGTTAAATACAAAAGTATTATGATTTCAAAAAAAATTATAAAATAAAATATAAAATATTTTTTTATCCCACTCTACCATTTCCTCTCTCTTGCCCCCCCCCCCTCACACCCACCCCAACCAACTATTTTAGTGTTTTTTTTAC
>JAPFFP010100129.1:0-19812 GCA_026153255.1 Solanum medicagineum | reverse complement strand
AAATGGGGGGGGGGGGGGTTTGTGTTTCAAAAACAAAGTAAAATAAACACTAAAATATGATGCGAGAAAACACTCAGTTTTAGGGACAACTTGGGAACTGTGTTCCCCATGGTTCGTTGACTCGATTACCCTAGATAACATAACTACAATGGAGATTCGCATTGCAGGATGGTAACATAGGTTCTTCCAGCCCTGTTGTGAAGGTGAAGGTCAAATTTTACCGTGGCGCTTGGTCGGCCTCCATGGCGTGCCAACTAACCGTTACCTATTATCCCAGTCAACCTGCCCTTGGTCAGGTTTGGTTGATTAGACAAGAACATATCAATCAAATCCTGTCATCTACTTCCCTTTTCCTATTCGTCACTACCTTGGTCGGGATCGTGATAGTAGCTGAGGTTTGGTGATAGCCACCACCAAACAACAATCTTAATGAAGGGAAATAGACAATACATGCAAAATCCCAATCATAGAAATGCAATAAACCTAGGTTATTTCAAGTCAACTACCATGATTCCCACAACCCAAAGTTATGGGTATTTAGCTAGCCATGGCTAAGGCAAACCAAGGAAAAATGCAAATAAATAACATGATTGAGAATTTTACCTAAGGCAATGAAGATTAAAGACACAACAAGTTGCAAACCAAAAGCTTAATAGATTGACAATGAGCACAAAACAAGGATTACAATCCTCAAAATTAGGTTTTCCAAGAGAAAACAATAAACTAAGCTAAAAACCATAAATTATTCTTAAGAGAATATTCAAAGGCAAATTCTATGTTCTGAAGTCTAGAATCTGATATATCTCTTAAATGAAAGCCTAACTTAATGTATTTATAGTGTGTACAAATAAACTCTAAAAAGTCTATAGAAAAGACAAATGGAAGTTGGTACTCCTTGCAGGTACGACTTGTAGGGTGACCTGCGAGTCGTAAACAGGGTCTTGTATCAGGATCTTGGCATGTTGGACTCATCGGGTATGACCCACTCGTACGAGTCATTTCTTGGGCTACGACTCATGTGTTCATATCGTAGTATAGGCCTCCATTTTTCGGTCCAACATTTTGGCTCTCTGATTCCTGCCATGAGTCCACCCATACGAGTTGTAGTGAGACTTACGACTCATGGGATAGCCTCGTATAGGTGACCTCCACTTAGCAGATATTCTAATTTTTGGTTTGTGTTTCTTACTATGACTCACACTACAACTCGTAGCTTGGGGTACGACTCGTAGGTGACCTCATATGTCTTATGATTCAGCAAAATTTGCAACTTTTCTTCAAAATCATGTCAACCTAACTTTTCTGCAAGAACAACACAAAAACACATAAAAACCATAAAAAGTCACATCAAGAACTCACGAAATCCCTTTTTTTAGGACTCAAATGTGTTGTATTTTGACAGCACATCATGTAGCCTAATGCTACTATGATATGCTGGATGTGAGGCTATTTATTGATTACACGTTGTAACATAGACTGAGTTTGGAATAGATATGGTTCCAATAGGTTGTTTGCTCTAGATATTTATGATACAATCGTATTATGGACTGATTTGGTATAGATGTGACTCTACTGGACTTGGTTGTTCTGTATACTTATGATATACCTATTGACTGTTCTTTGCTCTAGGGCCCTGTTTATTAATTATGGGTATGGGTTCCTGTTGATACCTTCGTTCTAGGACCCTGTTGTATATTCTTTGACTCTTTATTCTCCTAGGGCCTTAAGCTAGACTTAAGTCAACACTACCCTACATACATATTGCATATAGCCATGTAGATAAGTAATTGTCCATATTTACTCAAAGTACTTGTGATTGATTGGAACATGGTGTATTTGTCTTTGGATGTGCATGACCCTACATTAGTCTGTGAGATATTTACTTTGGTGTAGAGCTGTTAGTCCTTGTGCATTTGTTATCCTTACCTACGGCTACGGTTAGCTAGTGTTATCTGAGGGATCGTAACATGCGAATGTGTGGACTGGATTGTGTGGTATATATATAATATTACTGTCATCACCTACATTCACTTTGGGTATGATATGACTTTAGAGTTTCAAATTTAGACAGATTTGTTGAGTGAGGGAATGTTCTGATACCTCGAGCCTAGATGACGCTCCCCGTCACTATTCGAGCTCCAGTGATCATGTTCGAGTGTCTGAGTCCCAGGAGTTGCACTCCATGGTCCAAGTTCGGTGACCATGACTTAGATATCGGGTGGTGGATGCCAATTCTGAGGTCCGTGCACCAGTTGATTATTCTTAGGTTCGAGGCCCAATTGACTATTCTGGGATCCGAGGCCTAATTGTCTATTCTTGGGTGCGAGGCCCAATTGATTAATCTTTGGTTCGAGGCTCTATTGATTGTGTTAGGGGGATTCTTTTTCCCATGGTGGATATATCCCATCATTTTGTGTATTATGAGACCATCTAGCCTTGGCTTACCGCCCCGATTGAAGGCCAAGTCGAGAAGGGGATTCGAGGCCTTGTTTGATATTATAGGTGTTCGAGGCCCTATGTGATATTGGTTACTGGATGGATCGAGGACCTGGTTTATTTCCTATGGATACAGACACATACACACACCTTAATTGTACGTGGGTGTATCTTCTGGGCCTATGGGGCTTAGGGAGCATCCAGGCTTGGACACTAGGGTCTTACACCCATTTACAATGGACCCTTGGATTATGTGATATTGATAGTTAGGTTTCGCAGTGATTCTATTAGTAAGATAGTGCATGAGTGTACATTCTATGCTTATGGGGGCTCAAGGGGCATCTATGCTTAGACACTAGGGCCTTACACCCACGTATAGCTGACCCTTGGATCATATGATATTGATAGTTGGGTTCCGAGGTCGTTTCGTGGTGATTCTATCCATTAGATTTTGCGTGGGTGTACCTTCTAGGCTTATGGGGGCCCAGTCGGCATACATACATAGATATTAGGGCCTTGTATCCACCTAAAGCACTATGTCTCATTTTGGTGACATTGCAGTTTTGGCCTACTTGTGTTTTGTCAGCTAGTATCATTGCATACCACTAAAGTAGGTTCAGTTGGGGTTCGATGATTCTCTATACGTGCTTACTCCTTGATCAGAGTTCTGATTTGCTACATTTACTACAATTCTCTATACTTAAGCCTTCTATATCTAATACTTCACTCGGTCGGCCAATGATGCCTATTGGGTGTCTGTTACTGGTACGGTCATGCCCTAAAAGGAGGGGACGAGCGACTGGCACTCCATACCGTTACTGGCCGAGGAAGACACTAAACATACTAGTTAACCAACCAGGGACAAAAGAAAATCAGACAACATAAAGTATGAAAAACTAAGCATAGCCAGTCTAGGTCATGACCTGCTCAACAGCAAACCAGGTACATCAAGATAGGTAAAATAAAATGATAACGTACTAGCTAGCTGACAAGGCTGCAACAACAGAGATACAGGCACACACACTATATATACATGCTAACTCTACGATTGGAGAATGAAAGGCACTAAAGAACCAACCCAAAGTAAAATTTCCACAATAGCCTCTAAGAGAACAACTAATACTACCAGGACAGGGCCCCAACTATACTCAATTGTACAACAAAAAGTAAGCATCCTGCAAAATCTCCAGGAAGAGGTGGAGCTCACCAACTCACAACTGAAATGGGCTCCTAGTGGAGGGGTAAATCGGAATCCCTACCTGAACCTGAATGCACGAAATAAAATGTAGCGTCCCTAGGCAAAAGGACGTTAGTACAAATAAACATGTACTTGTATATAAGGCAGGAAGTAAAATCATAGATAACCGTAGTTAAAAGGGATTTTAGAAATACCACCTACAAGCAAAATTTAGATTACCTTCATGTCCAATACTTAGCTACCTAGTGGTCAAATATGCATGGTAAACTCAAGTAATCGAATGTTGTCAATACAAATATATGGATACAAATGCATGACATACCCAAGCAAATGCTAGTAATGGTGGTCCTTTCCGATAGCGAACCGACATTGTATCTGCCAACCTATGGCGCTGTACCATATACATATATATATAATAATTTGGGAAAATAGGCCCCATACCTATGATTATAGCTCGAAGTCTATGCATAATGTGCCATGTATGATATGAATATTGAATGCACATAGTAGGCCATAGCATAAATTTAGCCAATCTTGGCACATTCGTACACTTATCCTCATAACATCATAATGATTATCGTAGCATATATGCATGACTTATGGGATCTTACATGTCATTCGAATAGTTTTGACAACTTAACTCAATATTTAGAATGAGGCCTTAACATGGAAAATTTTCATAAAGGTGATTCAGATAATGCTTATACTTGGTTCCATGACAATTAGTGAAAGAAAGAATTTAAAAGTAATCAAAGGCCTTAACAGTTTATTTAGGAGCATTACGCTAGATATTATTGGAAAACAACGCATCACTTGTCAAGTGCTTCAATTATATTTTTGTATGGAAGAAGGACTGATTATGAATACTATATCTTGTTCGTAATATACATTTATTTCGATGACACTGCACCAAGAAGAGAAACACCTCGAACAAATGGATAGTTAGCCAGGAAACCTAACAAAATGATATACAGACATTGAATGTCTAGTTTAAGTGAACGAATAGAATGTTAACCTAATACCATCATAAAAATAACTCAGCTGCAATCTCAATGCCTTTCACAGAAGGTCTTTCTAGCAACAAAGTAGTAAGATATCACATTTGATGTTTTAGGAACTTCACAGATTTCTTGCGAAATAGAGGGATGAAGCTTATTCTTAACATACTTTTCCAACAATCGACCTGAAACGACTCCAAAAAGTGTCCGAAAATGTGCCTCAGAAGTGTCCAAAATTGTAATTTTCATATATCTCAAAATCCGTGCGTCATTTTTAATATCCAACTTTATATTCTTGTTCAAGGGGTGAAATTGAGTGGTAAATGGGTCTTACCCAAATTTTAGAGCAACAGTAACAAAATCCAAATTTTCAAGTGAGCCGAAAAATAGTGTTAGTGTGCGTTCTTAACGCAATGTGCACCTATACATTTTTTGGTCATTAGATGGAAGATCGGTTGATATGATCTTTAACCCATTTGGAGTACCTTCAAGAATGAATGTCAGACAAATATTTGAATATTCACTAGGGTTAGCAGGGAGTCTGCTAGATAGACATTATCGAATAGGACCTTTTGATGAGAGATATGAATAAGAAGCTTCGAGAAAACTAGTGTTTTCTTTTTTTCAACTCGGTCCAAGACTTTTAAGTCTTGGGCTTAAGTATTCCCATACGTGAAAATACCTATACTTAGCCTTATTTCACCCTCATATCATCCTAAACATTCCCCAATATTCACCTAAACACTAAGCCAAATATTTTACTCCTAAATTAAAGTCTCAAACCCTCATCTAGATCTTAAGGATTTCACTCAAGCTTCAAGTCTCCATTAAAGCCTTCTTCAAGAAATTCTACAAATCTAAGGTATGTGGGTTTCAACCATTGGGTCCTTTCACCCATGGTGCCCAAGCCTCCTCTTTACTAAAATTGCATGTTTTAAAGTTGATTTTACTTATGGGTCTTGATCATGATGAATTTCACTGCACAGTGAATTGGGGTTCCATGAAAGTATGATTATTTTAGCATGTTTTGAACTTTAAATCTTACATTTAATATGAGATGTGATGAAGGGTTTTGATGTATATTGCTTGAGTGTGTTACCAAGTAGCTATTGATGATTTTACATTAGATTTCCTTTCATGATATCACTCTTGAATTGCATGGTTTTACACTAGTATTACTCACCTACCAAGTGTTTGATAAAATGTTCGGTTATGATTTTCTTGAGGAGTTGAAGGCCCAATGCATGTCTTATGTTATGAATGATGTTATGATGATGAAAGAAGAGTACGTATATGATGTTATGATGACGATAGAAGGAAAGTATGTATATGGTATTTCTCTATATAGTGTTGCGAATTGACCATAGCCAATTGAGGGGTATGCCCCAATCACCATAGGAGGTAGGGTGTGACTATACTCTAATCATGCCAGGTGGTTTGTACCTCAGTCACCATGGGAGGTAGGGTGTGACAATCCTCTAACCATACCGGGGGGATAACACCTCAGTCAACATGGGAGGCAGGGTGTGACAATCCTCTAACCAATCAAGGGCTTCATTCCTTGGTAACCAATTTAGGGGTTTGTAACTCAATCAATATGGGTTGTAGGGTTCGAGAATCCACTATAGTATGGTCCATTCTCACCTTGTATTATAATTTATGAAGCATGCCTTTACAACAAGCATTACTCATGCATTTCATATTGTTATATGTTAGTTCATTACTTAAGTTATGCATTTCTATTATGTCACTTATCTCTTGTTGCTTTGCATCCTACATACTTAGTACGTTAAAAGGTACTAATGCATACTCTATGCTTACATGATATCACCATGAAGGAATCAGAGTCCCTCTTGAGCATCCTCCTCCACATGGCTAGTACGACATTCTCAAGTTAGTTGGTGGGTTCTCCATTCCGAGGACCTAGTTTGTGAACTCTTGCTATGTATAAGACATTATTTTATTGACAATGAGGGTTAGACCAGTTGTATGTCTTGGCCTCCCCCTCTTATCTATGTAGTAGAGGTGTTGTTAGACAAAGTTATGTACTTATGCTATGAGTTGATTCTATTATCTCTTGATTCTATGCTATGACAAGTTTTCTGTTAGCCCGTTTCGCCCTTATTTTGATTCTTCAAATGTCATTTGATTGTTTCCATGACCAAGGATGTGTAATGATATGCTATGAGGATTGTTTGGGGTCCCTTCGGGTTCCCCATTCGCCTATCACGTCTAGGTCCTATGCTTGGGTGGCACAACCAATTACTCAAAGTTCCTTCACAAAAGTTGTTCCTTACGTCCTAAGCTTTGCAACGAATGTATGTAGGCAACTTATAACCACCTATAAATAGTCCACAATTGAGCATTTATCGGCAGATTTGCAATATAGCATTTACTCGGGGAAATGTCCGTAAAATTCATAAAAATGATCGTAAAAGTGCCCCAAAATTATTATCTAAATACACCAGATGCAAACAAACAATAACCAGCAATAATGATACTTTTTTAAAGCCCAAAAGTAACTCCAAGCTCAGCTAATAAGTGGGAAAACAATTGCAAAGCATAAGGCACACATTTCTAGGCAAACAGGCAAATTTTAACGGTAAAAACACAAAGAACTTATCTAAATCACTTAGGAACTTGTGAGAACATTTTAATCAGTTGGTCTACTATTTGGGATGAAAATGGCATAATCTTAGCATTAAAAGGTTGAAATAGCAAACATAAAGTTGGGCTTGACTCAACCCAGCCCATGACCAGGTTTCCTGCTCGGGTAGTCACGATAAAATGGTCATAACGTTTATTTTGAGGTTGGGTTTATGCAAGATTTTATGTGTTGCAAACTAGACTCGTAAATCTTCTATTAGATAGCTCATGTACCTTCTAACTCCTTATAGGTTTGGAGATATGACCTAATACATTTAACCCAAATTCAAGAAGTATTTCTTAACGAAACTTACAGTAACTTTGTCCAACCTTTATCATTCAACTTTCTTGATTCCAAAACTTAATGTATGACCTTTGTGCAATTAAAATAACCTTTAAAAATTCATTTTTATCAAAGTATACACTCTTAGTCTCATCCGACAAGTGATGCTTAATTTAAACCTTCTGAAAAGGGCAACGTGCCATTGGAGCCATTTCTTTAATCTGAAATGTGCATTTACGGGGATTCCTTTGTCTTAAAACTTCAAGTTCTTGATATTACCACCAATTGGAATCCTTATAATTGTTGGGTCCTATTCAAAATAATATATGTCTTACATAACATGCAACCCCATACTGTTATGGAAGATGAGAAACACGGGGTCACACTGTCTCTCCCCTTAAGAACATTCATCCGCGAATATGTTAAGCCAGCGTCATGGTTGCACTACTATCTCTTAGAATGTGATTTTGAGGATGTATCTCTTATCCCTCCAATCCATAAATCAAATTCAAAAAATTCTAATTATTGAGCTGTATTGCTATCCGGCAATAAAACATACAAGTCACACTTCCAAGTCTTTTAAAATATAGGTTATTGGAAAAAAGATAACTGACTCACCTTAAGTTGTAAGTATCTAGGGATGATTCTTCATACTTTCTCTCTTTTTTTGTTTCCCAAGTTATTTACTCAATATTGTTGTTCTGCCATAATACCTTCACGGAGACCACTTCTTTGTTTCAAAGTTTTCTTGTTTGTCGATCTAAAATAGCCACTGTGACCTTATCATAAGATAAGTCTTCAATGATGTGGATATCCTCAATGTGAGTAATATGTGAATGATCTCCAATACACTTTTGCAACATAGATACATAAAACACTAGATGGACTACTTCCAGTTTTGAAGGCAAATCAAGCTCGTATACCACCTGGCTAGTTCCAAATAATCTTATATGGTCTGACCTATCTCAGACTGAGCTTTCCTGTCTTTCCAAATCGCATGATACCCATTTAAAGGAGATCTAATCTTTTACATCAACTGTAAGTCTTATTATGGAACATTTGTATAAAACTTCTACTGTCTCTAGGCTATTTGCAATTAGTCTCTAATAGGTTTCAGTTTCTCCATTGACTTATTGAACTAGATTAGGGCCTAGCAACTTTGCCTCCCCGACCTCAAACCAACCGATCGACAACATACATCTTTGCCTATATAGTTCTTCATAAGGCACTATTTGAATATTAGCTTGGAAGTTGTTACTACCAGCTAACTCAATTAGAGGTAGATGTTCATCTTAGCTTCCTTTAAAGTCTAGGACACAGGCACATAACATATCCTAGACAATTTTAATGGTACGCGCTGCCTGTCCATCAATTGGTGGATGAAAAGTGGTGCTAAGATTTAGTTAAGTGTCTAGACCTTCCTAAAAAAAGATTTCCAGAAATGTGTTGTAAATTGATCCCCTCGAGATAATAGATAATGGAGCTTCATGAAGGTGAACAGACACTTAAATGTAAAACATAGCATAATCCTCCAATCAATACATCATTCTTGCAGCAAGAAATCAGCAGATTTTTTCAACCTATCAATGATTACCCAAATAGTATCATACCTGCGTGGAGTATGAGGTGACCCAGAGATGAAGTTCGTATTTATCATGTCCCATTTCTATAACGGAAAATAAGTATACTTAGCTAGGCCTCCAAGCCTCTTATGTTCGGTCTTAACATGCTGGTAATTGGGCATTATGCCACCATCTTGTCAATATCATTTTCAATCCATTCTGCTAAAAGATCTGTCGTAGGTCTCGAAAGCTTTTTTGGTTGCCCTAGGGTGAGCCTAATATCTAGAATAATAGGGCTCTAAAAGTATCTTGGCACGGAGCCATTCAATGTTTGGCACACACAAGAGGCCCTAATACGGAAGGACTCCATCTCAAGTTAGCTTAAACAGAGGATGTTGCTGTTATGGAACATTTTCCCTTAATGTCATACAGTCAGGATCCTCACATTGTTGCTCTTTTACTTCAGTACCAATGTAAGAGTTTTGTTGTCTTTTGAACAATTACACCTCTATCCTCCGCATCTACTAATTGTATCAATGGCTTAGCTAGTTGACATAGATCTTTTGTCATTTTAGCCTTACCAGCTTCAAAATGGCTTAGACTGTCCATAAATGGACTTCTGGCTAAGTGCATCAGCAATAACATTAGCTTTATCGAGATGGTATAAAATGTCAATATCATAGTATTTTAGTATTTCCAGCCACTTCCTTTATCGTTGGTTCAACTCCTTTGTCTTAAATAAATATTGGAGTCTTTGGTGGTCGATAAAAACATCAACATGAACTCTGTATGGATAATGTTGCTAAACCTTTAGGGCAAAAACAACTACAATAAGCTCAAGATCATGGGTAAGTTAGTTTTGTTCATGCTTTCGGAATTTTATGGAAATATATGCAATAACTCAACCATGATACATAAGAACACAACCTAGGCCAATTCCCGAGGCATCACAATATATAACATAGCCTTTGGTTCCATCTGGAAGAGCTAAGATTGGTGTGATGGTAAACTATTTCTTTATTTCTTGAAAAATCTGGTCACATGTATCAGTCCACTAAAACTTAGCTGATTTATGTGTCAATCTCATTAGTGGTGCGGAGATAGAGGAGAATCCCTCAAAAAGCCTCCTATAATATCTTGCCAAGCCTAAAAAGCTATGGACCTCGATCAAGTCATTACTACTTCAATCTTCCTGCCATCAACCTTGATACCATTGCCTACAATAACATGGCCAAGAAAATCTACAGAAGTTAACCAAAACTCACATTCAGAGAATTTAGCATATAACTTGTTATCCTAGAGAGTTTGTAATATAGGTCGCAAGTGGTCTGCATGCTCAGCTTCTTACTGTGAAAAATCAAGATGTCATCAATAAACACGATCAGAAATTCATCCAAGAATAGTTTAAAGACTCAATTCATCAGGTCCAAAAAGTTGTTGGGGCATTTGTTAGCCCAAAAGACATGACAAGGAACTCAAAATATCCATACCTCGTCCTAAATGTTGTCTTTGGATTATCAGCATCCCTGACTCGCAACTGGTGGTACCCGAATTTCAAACCAATCTTTACAAAGCATTTGTCACCTTGTAATAAGCCATCAATTTGCGAAATAGGATACTTATTCTAGATAGTGACTTTAGCTAAGTCTGTAATCAATACACATCCATAAGAAGCCATCTTTCTTTCGAACAAAGTGCACTGAAGCACCCCATGGAGATGTTCTTGGCATAATAAATCCTTTATCGGGAAAGTCCTTCAGTTGTTCCTTCAATTCTCTTAGCTTTAAAGAGCCATTCTGTAGGTAGGAATGGATATCGACTGCATATCAGGAAGAAAATCTATAGCAAAATTGATATCACTTTTGGGGGATCCCTTGAAGCTTATCAAGGAATACCATTAGGAATTCATTCACAATAGGGAATGACTAAAGCGTAAGTTGCTTATAAAATGTCCTGTCTTCCAATAATGATAGCGTACACTTTGACCCTTTCTACACTGCTTATTGTGAAGCTTACCGCATTGTGCACATGGAGGAGTAGGCTATCTCATTTTTGCAAAATACTCTTGTGGATGACTATCAAGTTGACCTAAACTCTGCCTCACTTCTGACAAAATACAATGATCAAATCTCCGGCCCTGCATCTACGGTTGGAGACTACCTACTGATAGAGGTGGATATCAATTAAATAGGGGCCTAAAATTATCCCATGGCTCCCTATAAGACCCCATAGTATGATCCCTCTTATTCTTTTCTATGTTTCCTACAGGTATCCTAAATCTGACGAGAAAGGTCCTGTGTAGTCTGAACAAAAGCGTGAATATGAGAAATATCTGCACCATTTGTGAAGAGGCTATCTTATAGTTTCTGATCAAATGAGCCCCCAAACCATCCATATAATGATGAACTTTTGCATCCATGGTACATATAATATCTGGTGCATAACTAACCACCGAATTAAACCTTAGACTGCACCCTCTTAAGCTCATATCCCCCTGGCTTTACTGATAAGCCGGTCAAGACGACCTCCCAAACCTCCTGCGGATAGTAATGGGCTATAAGTGCCTCAGAGAAATCTTCCTACTCTTCCGGCGAGCCATCAAGCCCTCTATATTTCTGCCATGCCTCGTACCACAAGATGGTGACATCATGTAGTTGAAAAGAATCCAACTACACAGCCTTTGTGATGGAGGCATACATCACCCTCAATTCTCTATACATATGGTCTATAAAATCCTGGGGATCCTCAGTGGAACTGGGTCCTATAAATAATAGAGGGGCCAAATGAAGAAACTCTTGTACCTTTTAGCTTTCTGTTTGATCCCTTATGGCATCTTCTATCGACTCTAATTGCATCTCATGAATTGAAACTGCCGTAGTTAGTAGCCGAATAGCCTCCTTAATTCTCTGCTCCCCAGTCTTTGGTGGGGCTGGGAGTACTAGATCTCCTTGATCCCTAATAAGTGCTGGTGAATCTGGTACTATGGGCACCAGAGACTCTTTGTGTGCCTCAATAGGGAATATATCTGCCTGAACTAGCAAGGAACGATTGGTACCTTCTCTCAGATCCATACCTATCTCACATTGTGCCATTCCTGACCGTAGGCAACCCATTAAATAAAAATAACATAGCATGATTTAGATTTCATATGTTCCTATAACTTTAACTTTTCTATGTAGCACGATCTATTAAGTGAAATGAATGTAACCATCCCTTAATTCCACTTAGCCTCCTGATTATAAGTGTGGTGTACAACACACTCATAAACAAGACTCTACTAGACACGGTATTATGGACTCCCTGGGATAGGACTTGCTCTGATACTATGTTTGTCATTCCCTAAAAAGAGGGGAGGCGTGACTGGCATTTGATACCGTTATTGGCCGAGTAAGCCATTGAACATGCTAGTTGACTAACCAATGGACAAAAGAAAATCGGGCAGCACAACGTCTGAAAAACTAACCTTAGCTTGTCTAGGTCATGACCTACTCAACAGCAAATCAAGTACATCAAGATTGGTAAACTAAAATGGTAAAGTACTAGCTTGCCGACAAGATTGCAACAAACAGAGGTACAGGCACACACACTATATATACATGCCAATTCTATGATTGGAGACTGAAAGGCACTAAACAACCAACTCAAAGTAATATGTTCATAACAGCTTCTAAGAGAACCACTAATACTTTTGGGATAGTGACCAAACTATACCCAACGATATAACAAAAATTAAGCATCCTGCAAAAGCTCCGAGAAGAGTTGAAGCTTACCAACTAATAGCTGAACTAGGCTCCTAGTGGAGGGTAAATCAGAATCTCTACTTGAACTTGCACGCACGAAATAAAATGCAGCGTCCCCAGGCAATGGGACATCAGTACAAATAAACATATACTGTATGTAAGGCAAGAAGTAAAATCATAGATAACAGTAGAAAAAATGGATTTTAGAAATACCACCTATGAGTAAAATGTAATTATCTTCATGTCCAATACTTAGCCTCCAAGTGGTCAAATATGCATGATATGCTTGAGTAATCGCATGTCGTGAATACATATATATAGATGCAAATGCATGACATACCTAACCAAATGCTAGCAATGGTGGTCCTTTCCGATAGCGAATAGACATCATATTTATCAACCTATGGGCATCTGTACCATATGCATATATATATAATCGTTTGGAAAAACAGGCCCCATACCTCTGATTATAGCTCGAAATACATACATAACCTGATATGTATGATATGAATATTGAATGTACATAGTAGGCCAAAGCATAAATTTTAGCTAATCTTGGCTCATTGATACACTTATCCTCATAACATCATAATCATTATCGTAGCATATACACATACTCATGGGATCTTAGATGTCTTCCGAATAGTTTTGATAACTTAACTCAATATTTAGAATAAGGCCTTAACTCTAAAAATGTTCATAAATGTGCTTCAAATAATGCTTATACTTGGTTCCTTGTTAATTAGTGAAAGAATGTACTTAAGTAATCAAGGGTCTTAGCAATTTAATTAGGAGCATTACACTGGAGATTATTGGTAAACAACGCATCACTTGTAAAGTGCTTCATTTATATTCTTGTATGGAGAAGGACTGATTATGAATACTTTATCCCCTTCGTAATATATATTTATTTTGAGAACACTATACCAAGAAGAGAAACACCACGAACAAGGTGAACCTCCTAATGACTAAGTGGATCCCCTAAGCCTTATGTGAACCAGGTACTCAACTCTAGTTCTTGGACTTGGGTACTCACCTCAAGACCGGACTGGGGTACTCGCCTCAAGACCTCATATTTAGGGTACTTGCCTCTTAGGGATTTGGGGGCTCGCCTCTAATCTCTTCAACTACGGTGGCATGTAGTTTTGGGACTTGGGGACACGCCTTTAGTGCACTTAGTGCTAAGTCTAACCCCACGAAAAATATAAGACAATCATACTTTAATAACTTGAAATAAACATAGAAGCATGGCACGAGTAGCTCTTAACATTATTGGCCTCAAATGGTGAGCCAATCCTCAAATATAAAAATATGTCATCATCAACATTACCCTTGCTTTAGCATCAACATCAAAGGCTCACAAGAGGTAAAATCTTTGAAAAAAGGGTCTTAATCCTGCCCTAAAAGATCATCAACATTGTCATGACTTAAAATATCTTTAGAAAGTCCAAAATCATCTGGAAGTCCCTTGACTCATAAATCAACCGATAGATCATTGAAACTTTTAAAAATCCTTAAAAAGGCATTTTATATAACATTTGGTGGGTGTGCAATGCTAGTGTAAAACCATGCAATTCAAGAGTGAAATCATGCAAAAAAATCCAATATAAAACCATCCACCAACACTTCGTAATACCATCATGCAATATGCATCAAAACCCTTCGTCAAATCTCAAGATAGATCCAAGATTTATAGTTCAACAAGACTTCTTGAAAACCTTGAGAATGGATGGAGAATTTGATGAAGATTAGAGAGGATTTTGGTTAGTTTTTAAGGCTCAAAATGGCTTAACAATGAAGGATTTTAGTGTATATAGGTATTGGGTTATAACCCAATTGCCCTGGAGTAAAGAAAAGCAATTTTGGAATTTTTTGAACTGGTCCATGCTAGGTTCGCGTCGTGGACAACTACTGTTTTTTTGAAGTTTTGCCAAAAAATTATGTTTGTGGCATGGATGAAGTATACCTTGTAGGTAATCATTTTCTCACACAATTTTTCCCTCTGAACAAGAATATGAAGTCGAATTTATGAAATTTGCATGGATTTTGATACACTGAAAATAAAATGCATCATAGGGTCTTTCCGAGCTACGAGGAGGGGTGTATAAATATCCCCAATTTGAAATATAAGGAAACTATGATTATGGGGAATCCTTAATCAAATGTGGGACGTTTCAGCCAAAATGATGGAATTCATGAATTTTAGGTAAGGGTCCATGAGTGTGAGGGAGTATGCCCTCATGTTTAACCAACTCTCCATGTATGCTCCATAATTGATTGCCAACCTGAGGTCTAGAATGAGTAAGTTTGTGATAGGTGTATCTGATCTGGTGAATGAGGAGTGTTGTGTCGCTATGTTGATAAATGATATGGATCTGTCCTACCTCATGACTTATATCGAACAACTTGAGGTGGAAAATCTTAGGAAAAGGAGAAGTGAGGGGTTCAAGAGGGCTCGTTTTGATGATGATTTCCAAGAACAAAAGTCCAATGATGCTCCAAACAAGAGGTAGCCTATTGATAGGGTATCTAACTCAAAATGGCAAGATGGAAATGATGGGAGAACTAATCCTAAGTGTCCAAGGTGTGGAAGGAGCCATGGTGGCCTATGCTTGAGGAAGACCAATGCTTGTTATGGTTGTAGTGAAGTGGGTCACGAGCTAGTTGATTGCCCATATGCTCGGAGAAGGCATAAGGGTGGTCGATTTTAAGAACAAGATGGTCATATGAATCAAAAAGCCCAAGGTTGACAAGGGGGTGCTCCACGACATAATCAGTTCTATGCTCTTCAAAGAAGGCTAGGAGTATATGAGGCACCTGATGTTGCTACTTGTATGTTGAAGTTTCCTTTTACCTTGATGTGTTCATGGGAAGGATCGGGTGTCCCTATTTCCTTCATCATTCCTATTGTTGCTAGAGGATTTCATGTGTGCTCCTACTTGTTAGGTGAACTTTTTTGGTGTCTACCCCATTGGTGAGTCTATTGTTGCTAGAAAGGTCAATAGAAATTGTTCTGTGGTCATGTTGCATTTAGGTCTTGCCTTGTGACTTTGTGGAATTAGATATGGTAGATTTTAATGTCATTCTTGGGGTGAATTAGTTGCATGTATGTTGTATCTCCATTGATTGTAGGGCCCGTAGAGTTAAATTCCAATTCCCCATTAAACCCGTCAGTGAGTGGTAGTGAAGGGATAAGTCCATTTCTTGTCTTAAGGTACAATTGATCTCTAAGGGTTGCATTTATCATCCTGTAAGAGTTGGGGGTGTTGAACCTAAGTTATTTCTATTGAGTCGATGCCGGTGGTCAATGAGTCCTTGATGCCCTTTCTGAAATTTTTGAATTTATAGTGGTGTCTTTTGGTCTGACTTATGCATCGGTTATGTCTATAGGTCTCATGAATAGGGTCTTTGGTCCATACCTTGATATGTTGTGGTGGTCTTTGGTGGTGGAATGTTGGTTTGTTTCCGGAAGGGAGGAAGAGCTTGTGAATTGTTTTAGGGTGATGTTGTGAATTTTGAGGATTGTGATGTTGCTGGTTAATTATGGATAGTGAGATTCTTTGGGTAGCAAGAAGGTAGTTAGAGGTGTTCACCGGTTGACTAGGTTAGGTAAGAGGTTGGATGAAGTTGAGGATGGTGGTGGAGTGGTTTTGATGGTTCCAAATTTTTCCTTGGTTGAAGGAGTCTAGTAACCAAGGCCTTGATTCCGCCCTAATAGAGTTGGAGGTCTTGGTGAGGAATGGTAGAGCGAAGGTTTTCTCCCAAGGGGCAGATGGTGACTTTTGGTACTAAAGTGGGTTGTGTGTGTTTAAAGTTGATTGATAAGGATGTGGTGTTTGTTAAGGCTCTTTAGAAGATTCATCAAGTTGAAAGTGTCTCTTGTCAAGCTGGAGTGAGCATGGAGAAACAATATCCATATCTCTTTCATTCTATTCAAGCTTATGATTACTCATCATGTCCTTTTTTTATGATTCTAAGTCTTATGTTTCAGCTCGTATGTCATTTGCATGCATTCATGTTTATTTTGACAAGTTCATGACGATTTTAACACTTATTTTGAGATTTTGAAAATGGTGTTTAAATGTATTATTGCATTCTTATTGGGGCTGATTTCTTAATGATTACTCTTCTCATGTACATTTCTTTGACATTCGGGGACTAATGTTCCCAAGGGGGAGAGATTGAAATGACCCCAAAAAAGTGCCCAAAAATGTGCCTCAGAAGTGCTCGGAATCGTAATTTCCATATATCTCAAAATTCGTGCATTATTTCGAAAATCTGACTCATATTCTTTTTCAGGGGGTAAAATTGAGTGGCAAATGGGTCTAACCCGAATTTTAAAGCAACCATATCAAAATCTAAAAATCGGAAAATGCGATTTCCAGAGGGGTTTTCGCGCCCTAGGCGCTACGCAACAGGGGCGCGCCTCTGTGTATTTTGTGCCTAGTTTTATTGGTTTAGTCCAAGGCTTTTAGGTCTCGGGCCTAAGTCTTCTCATACTTGAAAATACCGATATTTAACCATATTTCACCTTCATATCATACAAGACATTCCCTAATACTCTCTCAAACACTTAGACTAATATTTTCCTCAAAATTCAAATGCCAAATCTCTTCCAGGATCTTAAGGATTTCACCCAAGCTTCAAGTCTCCATTCAAATCTTCATCAAGGAATTCTCCAAAGTCAAGGTATGAGGGTTTCATTCATGGGTTCCTTTCACCCATGATGCCCAAACTTCCTTTTTACATAAATTTCATGATTCTAAGTTGGTTTACTTATGGGTCTTACTTATTATGAATTTGACTATGAACTATGTTGGGGTTTCACAAAAGTGTGATTGTTTAAGCATGTTTTGAGCTATGAAAAGTATGATCTATTTTGAGATTTGATTAAGGGTATTAATGTATATTGCATATGGGTATTACCAAGTGTTGATGGGTGGTTTTACATTGATTTTTCTTGCACGATTTCACTCTTGAATTGCATGGTTTTACACTAGCATTAAAAACCTGTCATGTGTTTGATAAAATGTCCGGTTAAGGGTTTTTTAGTTATTCAAGGTCTATTGCATAACTTATGAGTTATGTGGGTCTATGAGGATGAGATAAATGTATATATGCATTGGATTCACAAAATATGTTTATGGTGTTGCAAGTTGATTACCTTTTTGAGCGGGTATCAAGCCTCAATCATCTTGTCGAGGGGGTGTCAAGCCTCGGTGGCCTTGTTGAGGGGGTATCAAGCCTTAATCACCTTATCAAGGGGGTGTCAAGCCTCGGTGGCATTGTTGAGGCGGTATCAACCCTCAATCACCTTGTTGAGGGAGTATCAAGCCTCGGTTGCCTTGTTGAGGGGGTACCAAGGTTCAATCATCTTGTCGGGGATGGTATGCCCGTACTACCAATTGAGGGGTATGTACCTCAATCACTCTTTCAAGGGAAAAGGTGCCTTAGAGTTCGGATGATAGTGGCATTGGTCTATGATAATGGTCTGCTCCTACACATGTATTAAATTTTATACAAGCATATGACTTTACTAGCATGTTTTACTTCAAACATTGTTCATGCATGCCATGTTGCTATTATACTTATCCCTTGCATATAATTATGCATTTTGATTATGTTGCCCATCTCTTGTTGCGTTGCATCCTATATACTTAGTACATTCAAACATACTAACTCATACTCTATTCCTACATGATGTTACCATATAGGAACTGAGCACCTATTGATCATCCTCCTCGTGGTTAGATTGTCTTCCGAAAGATAAGCCTTAGTGAGTCCTCAAGTTTAGGAACACAAGCTATGCTACGCTTATTCGTTGTTATTTCTTTATGCTGGATATTTGATACTATGAGTGTGAGTCGGGAAAATGTCTTGGCCCCCGCTCAAGTCTAAGTTTAGAGGTGTCGTTGGAATATTATGATGTATCTATGCTTCAAGTTTGACTCTTTATATTATGTGTTATCAAAGAAATCCCTTAGTTCCTTTTCCCTATTTTTACTCTCTTATTGTTATTTATCTTGCTTCTGTGACCAAGGATGTGTGATGATATTTTAAGAGGCTTTTTGGGATCCCTTCGGGTTCCTTATTCGCCGGTCATGATAGTTTGTTGGGTAGTGTTTTATACATACAGACTAATGAGATTAATTTATTGATGATGCCACCCTATTCCAATTTTAATTTGGTTTAAAATTTTCTTATTCCCATTCCCTATGCCTATTCATCTCTAGGTTGTCTCTTCTTCACTTATTCAAATTTCACCTTTCAACTGCTTGTACTCTAATTCTTAATCATGTAAAATACTTAGCGAACATTTGATTACTATATAAGAGTCATGTTATTCATGTATAAAAAGTTACATTAGTTTTTACCATGTTTGGTAGAAGTTTTTTATTAGGTATAAAAGTCAACATAATTTATACCATGTTTAGTTGGTAATTTCTAAATGTTGTATAAAAGTTATTGATGTGTTAACTTTATAGGGTGTTTGGTTGGATTTTAATAATTCTACATAACTAATACTCACATAACTTATAAGGAAATCTATATATAGTTTTATGCAGGGTAAAATGTGGAATAAGTTATGTGAATATTAGTTATAGAATGATTAAAATTGTAAAATTACATATATACACCTACTAATTTACTTTCAATTTTTTATTTTTTTATGTCTTTTTATAGCATCAAAGAAAGATTTAGACTCAAATTACCCATTTGCAATATCAAAAGTATTTCATCATTTCTGTTTTTCTTAATTTAATTTAAGTATGCATGCGTCTAGCAAATAAGTATTTATATTAAATGCAGATTGAAATTGAACGATGTTTCCTGAGAATTCTGACGGAATGAACGTGTCACGACCCAACCCGGGGGCCATGACTAGTGCCGACTAGGCACCTAGACCAACGTCAAACCACAAACTACATCTCTAAGCCTGAGAAATCTA